>JACVVK020000162.1:672500-792500 GCA_018292915.2 Batillaria attramentaria | reverse complement strand
CTCTAGACGGACCAGCGTTTGCTTTCCAACTCCTCCAGCAGAAATAAACTTTGATAAACTGTTTGTACGCGACGGTCAGCTAGGATTAAAAACAGCTGAAGACAGTACAGACAAATCATTCCGTCATCACATTTCGCCCCGGCCCGGAGAAACTAAGACTAAAAAAAAGAAGAAGAAAAAAAAAAAAAAAAAGAGTGCAATTAGGGTGAAACAGAAGGTGTGTGTGTGTGTGTGTGTGTGTGTGTTGGTCTGTGTGTGTGTGTGTGTGTGCGTGAGAGAGAGTGTGTGTGCGTGCGTGCGTGCGTGTGTGTGTGTGTGTGTGTGTGTGTGTGTGTGTGTGTGTGTGTGTGTGTGTGTGTGTGTGTGTGTGTGTGTGTGTGATTCTACTACGCTAGAATTCATTCTAATGATGTCTGCCACTGTATCCAGACATATTACAAATAAAACAAGGCCTGAGGGCAAAAAACAAACAAACGTGAAGATCAAAGGGGAAAATGTTCTTCTTACGGACGGAGGCGTGAGAACGGAGAAAGAAAGAAAAACCCTAATCGTGTCCATTGATACTACGTTTTGCCGACTGGCACAAACCGATTTTAATTTTCGAAGAAACACTGCGAAACCGGATTACCTGGTTGGAATTCTTTTCTTAAACCCCCCCCCCTCCTCCCCTCCCGCACGCCCACCCCTCCTCAAATTTTGACCCACCTAACTCCCCACGAACTTTTGTTGAAACCCACGCAAGGCAACTTTTCGTAAGTTACAAGATCTCTCGAAACTTGAATCCATTGTGAAAGCCGGAAGAAGTTTTTAAGTTTTACCTTTCGCGCTCTGGGGGAGGAGTGAGAATGTGTGTGTGTGTGTGTGTGTGTGTGTGTGTGTGTGTGTGTGTGTGTGTGTGTGTGTGTGTGTGTGTGTGTGTGTGTGTATGTGTGTGAGAGAGAGAGAGAGAGAGAGAGAGATCTAGACTTGCACTGCACCCTCTAAGGATATAGCATTTCTTTTCTCGGTTTGTAATCTATGTTGAATTGATAGTAAAAGATCGGCTTTCAGAAGACGAGAAAAGCGTGCACTGAGGAGAAGTAGCGATAGACGTGGGGGTTGGGGGTGGGGGCACTAAACTTGGCGCTTTTTCTTTTTCATCATTATTAATGCTTTTTTTTTTCTTCTTCCCAGTTTTAAGACAGATATTTCTACTTTTTTTCTTCTTCTTGGAACCGGTTTTGGTTTTCAAAGAATTTGATAGGCACCTACATTCTTGACAGGTGGCAAACTGATTAATATCACCCCCCCCCCTCCACACACACACACACACACACACACAAAACAAACAAACAAAAAAAAACCCAACGACTGGAAATCTCAAACTTAAACATTCACTCGCGCCTCAAAGTAAATTTCTTCTTTATCGATACGTCTGTTGTTAATTGCTTCTAGTCTACTACTGAACTAGAACCTTCAATACTAACACAGAAAACGTAAGGAGTGGGGAGTTGGGGGGGGGGGAGAGACAACAACTTTGATTTGACAACGGAAAAGGCAAGTTATATAAAGCAGTCGATTTTCTCTGAGAGAGAGAGAGAGAGAGAGAGAGAGAGAGAGAGAGAGAGAGAATCAAGAAAACTTTATTTTCCAACGGTTGAGGTATTAACGTGAGACAGTCAATTTTCATACCTGCCGTTTCTATTTCTACTAGTGTCTATCTAAACAGAAAAATACACACACATACACATATGTAATGCAACAGGAAAAAAAGCAAAATAGAAATAAAACCATAGGAAATGAAACTACACTCTAATAAGACAGAAACATTAATAAATTTTCAGAAGCGTGATGAACAAACCAATTATGTCAAAGCATCATAGTGTAGGAATGGGCGAGAATAACCTGTGAGAAGATTAAACATCGTGTGACATGAGATATTTGAATAAAAGCTGTTTGAAATTTGTCGAGAGAGAGAGAGAGAGAGAGAGAGAGAGAGAGAGAGAGAGAGAGCTGTAGTGGCGTATGAGAAGGAAGGGTGATAATAAAATATGATTTATACTGATGGAGTTTACTCCCACACGGAAAGCACAACCTCGCCATACTTCCTCCCGGATTACCCACTACACCACCACTTCTTTCATCCTAACAAGACCCAAGCGCCAAACATCTGATAAGCAGTTAGGCTCTTTCACCCACTAGGCTATTGGCACCGTAATCTGGTGAAAAAGCCTAACCGCCATGGCCTTAAGAAGCAGTTACGTCTTTTTGCGATGTCACGATAGACCTCTACTCGCAGTGTAGTGTTAGGCTTTGACGCCCGGTATACCGGCTCCAGGTGAGCGTGAAATTAGTGTTTTCCTTGGGTGAGCATCTGCCCGTTTGTTTCACACCGGTTTCCAGGGCCATTACTGAAGTGTCGGTCTTGTGTGGATAGTGTAGTGTCGTGTCGTGTCATGAAGTCACGTCAGCATTGCACTCTGACAGCGGAAGATGAATCCATGCTCAAGACAAAAAAACAACAACGGAATCGAGACTGAGAGCTCCATCGGCAAAGTGGTTGGGCAGGATCGGCTAAGGGGCAGGCATGTGAGATTCACCCCCCCCTCCCCCCCGTCCCTTCCGCAGATCGGGACACTTGTCAAAGCCAGTGTTTCTTCATCTTTTTTATTTCTAATCAGACGGGAGGCGCCACAAGCTTTCACGTAGCAGAAGTGAAGAGTAGGGTCGGGGGTTTGCACGTAAAGTGGGGCTTTCATTTGCTTCGCCCTACAGCCCTGGGGCGCCTCGAGCGTCTCTGAAAAGACGGAATACCATACCATACCATACCATACCATACCATACCATACCATACCATCAGGCCTTCTCCTGCAGTGTTTGTGAACTTTTTAAATTTTATTTTTAAAATAAATCCAGCACTCTCTTCTGATAGGTCGGTAACAAAGTGTCGCCTACGAGGGAAGGGAGCAACCGCTTGTGGATCCTAGCAACAGTTACTACGGGGCTTCCGCCTTGATACATCCAATGAACACTTTAAACACGGACTCTGGGAGCGAATGCCATGCATTCACTGTGCCGACTGAGAAGAAATACCTTCTTCCCACCAGTGTCTGCATGGCAGTTGGTTGCCTGACTGTTTTATTTTCACGATTTACCGTCCTGTTTCGCCACAGTAAAGGTGATATATCAAAGACGGGACCACAAAGAAAAAAGCCAAGTCTGGCTCTCAGCCGAGGCTTCGAACCCACGACCCGAGCAATGACAGTCCAACGGTCTACCGGCATTCTGCTGTCCCGGCTTCCCTTCTGCATGCTGTGGTAGAGGCGGCATGTCAGTGTGACTCCGAGACTGAATGGTAAATCTAGTAGTTCTGCAGTGATCATGATGACACTGAAAAAGACGGTTAATTGTCTGCAATGACCAGTTATCATCTGATACAGAAGCCAAATATGGCCGGAACCCTAGCGAGAGATCCAAACTGAAACTGAACGGGCAGATGTGGATGTGACGATGGGGGGAAACCACAGAGGGACTCAGGGTGCCTCCTGCTCCATCATCGCTTCATTCACTGATTCACTTGTAACACGCTCCTGCGAACCGCAACAGACAAACTGTAACCGACAGCCAACACAGACCCTCACACAGCACCCGTCCGCCATCACACCTGCGTTCGAGCCGGCAGTGCCCCCCGAGATGCCTGAGGTCATTAAGAGTTGCGTCACTGGTCATCATGGGAGCTAAGCCAGCGCCCATAAATTACCTCCCCTCCCGTCGCGAGTTACGGTTCTTGGCTTTGAAGTGGCGGCTGGTCTGGTCCGGTCAATCTGTGGGTTTAGATCTCATCATCACGAGAGGAAAGCTGGGCGGATGTGGGCGCAGCTGGTCGGCAAGCTGCTGTATCCTCCAAATGAACGATTGAGCTAAATAGTCTAATATGCACGTTAATTTTCCTAAACACGAAGGGCTCAAGCGGGTACGCTGTGACTGTGTTATGCGGGGGAGGAGCCGATAATTGATCGTCAGTTCGCCGGCGTCACGTGACGTATATTTGCGGATCTAAATTTCTGTCGCGAGAAAAAAAATTTAATATTCTAGGTAGTACTGATGATATCGAGGGTGTCAGTGCCGGAGTTTCTTTGTGAAGAGAGGACGGGCTTCGTGATGTTCAGCCCATTGTTGCGTCAGGATCATGCTTCGAAAACAAACAACAAAGAAACAAACAAAACAAAAGAACAACGACGAAGACAACTGCAGTGAACGAAATACTATTCGAATTTGACTGAGAACCGGCGTCACAGTCTTGCCAACAAGAACACGTGACCACTGATTCTGCTCTGCGGAGTCAGTTACTATCAAAGTTCTTCCTCTCCGCGACCAGCTTATGACTGGCTATTTATATAATAATAATAATAATAATAATAATAATTGCACTATTGTGTGGACACTAGCTTGTAGCTACCCTATTTCTTGGACAGGCTCAAAGCGCCGCGAGCAGAACCCGGGCAACACGCACGCCGCTCGCAATGAATCACGCGAATTCTCTCACTGACACACTGGACATGAACACTGTACAATCACGTGGTGCGCAAAGGTCAGTTTAGCTAATTAAGTCTCGGAATTTAGAATTGCAGTATCATTGTAAATTTATTTCTTTATTTTATTTATTTCTTTATTTTATTCATTTATTTTATATTATTTATTTATTTATTTATTTTTTTGGGGGGGAGGGGGGGGTACCGGGCCAGAGAAACCCCCGAGTGCACGTACTACACTCGAAACACGGACTCTTCGGCTGGCAGAACTGTAACCATTGACCCCTCGAAAATCAGACACCAGGAAAGTACAGATACACCCTGCACTAACGATTTCCGCCAGTCTCTTCCAACAGGAACTACGAAGGATGACGCCACAGACGAAGCGCCGGATCTGTGTGGCGACTTGAAGCTTCAGCCCGGCCGCAGACGCAACCTCCTCTACGAGTGATGGACGCATGTCCACAAGCACTCACCAAGTCACTTCACAGCCTCTCAGCAAAGTCAACAGCCAGTCCTGGCGATCGGAAACCGACCCCTACTAAAATCCCCACCCCGATAATCCTTACGACCAACACGTCAGTCATCAACATCCCTCCACTCTCGCAGCACCAACACTCGACGATTGTCTGGGACCGGGCAATTATAGACAGACGACACGCAGTCTTTGGGGCCGGTGATCTAATCCTGACAATGGTCACTTGGAGAGCTTAACACTCTCTTCTGGTGGCCGGAGAGTGAGAGCAAACAAGCCGACAGTTCCGTTTCTGAGAGTGGTCGTGATGGCACTGATCGCCGGAATGAAATGTCACTGTAGCGGGCAGGTGGCTGGGGTGTACAGACTGAACACGTAGTCACGTCAGTGCGGGCCGAGAAAGTATACTTCCGTTACGCGGCGTTGTACAGGCTACATTTATGACCAAACTCTCATGTAGCCCCTTTCTCGGGTGTGGAGGACATACAGAAAATGAGAGCGAACGTAAATGCTCTGAATGAATATAGGAAACCGGCATGACTGTACAAGGACGAGATAAAAAAAAAATAAAGAATACAATGACACAAACTCTGTGCACATGCATTCACGCCACAACAGCTATCGCTGGGAAAAAACACCGTTTTACATTTCCATGGGGGGAGGGGGGAGTACCATTAACTCTCTACGTAGGTCGGTCGACCTTTTGTCCTTGTCACTCAAGGGTGAGTGGGTGGGTGTTTAGGAGTTTAACGTCCTTTCCCACCGCGTATGGGTGATATCAAAGATGGGGCAACGAGAAATAAGGCCAGCACAAATATATGGCCCCAGCCGGGATTCGAACTCTGAATCAGTAACTCTCAAAGTAACAACAACAACAACAACAACAAATTGCTTAAACAGATAATGCTGTGACTCGATGACTCTCTTAGAGCCACCCTCCACACACTCACGCATACATGCGACAACTTCAATTTCACCTGCACTGTGATCTGGAATTGCACCTGACCCCCTTTTCCCCCCCTCAACTGAAATCAGCCGATTACCATCCTAACCAAGTTTGCCCTGCATGCACTTTTGTCACTGGTATTATGACGGGAATATTTTACTTCCAGCACAAGCAAAGCTAAACAGACTTCCTCGGGAATGAACAAATGGCAAGACTAAGTCCAGGTATGCTTACCGGAACATGCAATACAATTGCAAATTCTGCTCCTGCCACGCTAAAATTCCTTCACGCATTTAAACAAAGGCCACTATTCCTTGCGTATGTGCGCTGTTCCTTGCAATCGGGATTTATGAGGCAAAGCTTATGCATACATGCACTGGGTCGAAGTTATTGGTCTCTTTCTTGGGTTCAGCGATGGGACAAACGATCAAGTGAAATACAATCTAATTCAATCTCATTTAATGTTACAGCCAATCTTTATGGCCTTCAAGAAACCCTGACGTACTCGTTGCCCCGGCCTCACCACCACACACACGCTGTCGCAGTCTTTCTGTAATCTTTCACTTGATTTCATTATTGGAAAATATTCTGTCTGTGATCTTTCATTATTGCAAAATACTCCCCCCCCCCCTCTCTCTCGAGCATGTCAGTGGCTCGCTCCACGCGTGCTTGTGTGTGTGTGTGTGTGTGTGTGTGTGTGTGTGTGTGTGTGTGTGTGTGTGTGTGTGTGTGTGTGTGTGTGTGTGTGCGTGTGCGCGCGCGTTCAGTTTGAATGGAGAAATAACATCCTGTTGAGTGTTCTAGTTTGTGCGACAGTTGGTAAGTGAGTTCTAGCAACCACTGGAATTGTACATGCAAATGTTCTTTGAGTTTTTAAAAAGTGTGTTCAGATCTTTCAGTGGACAAAAAGTCAGTGAAATAAAGAGTTCTGAGTTCAGGCTCTCTCTCTCTCTCTCTCTCTTTCTCCCCCCCCCCCCCCCCCCCCCAGCTACCCTAACTAAACAGTCCATCTATTCGATCCAGCGAGACTGCCAGGTCGGCGGCCACATTTTTTGTATCCTTGACTGTAATCGACAAGCTACAAAAACAGATCCAGTTCACAGTCAGTGGAAGCGGGGCAAAAAGCCTGTACAAATTTTGGCCCTGTCGGGATTCGAACCCGGGACCTCTCAATCTCGAGTCCAACGCTCAAACCGTGCGTTGAGCCACCGACTCCACCCACGAAGTACGGGGACAATACATCTGAGCCTGTCTTCTCACAACACCACTCCTACACCCGTCAGTGTTTGTGCCTGGGGGTGATTAAACTGCTGACAGGGAGACCACCATTTCCCGTCCTTCTCCTAATTATCCTTTTATCGCCTATGGGCCGTGGGGGCGAGGTGACCGGCGGCTAGCGTTACGAGCTCGTCATGACTGCGGTGTCCGGCTTCACGGCAGCAAAATGAGACTCTCACCTGTAGGAAAAGCCAGGTTTATTGCAGGAGATCCCGTTCTTGTTCCGACGACAGACGATCCGAGGTGGTGGTGGTGGTGGTGGTGGTGGTGGCGGCTGAAGGCAAAACTGATTTCCTGTGGCAATCAAACAGCGCCGTGACTAGCGTGACGCGCACCTGGGTTTGCCATGTTTATTTGCTATAGCGTACGGCCTTGATTTAAAGATCTGCAATCTCAGCAAAAAGCCGCAAACATTGCGGTTTTTTTTTGTTTTTTTTTTAAACTGCGACTCCTTCGACTGTGCATAATCCAGGCAACTCTGTCACAGTTGCAGAGTTTTTCAGCGCTTCGGGGATCCTTATAAAACCAGAGCACGAGTTTGCCGTGACATTATTTGGCTTTTGGTCAGTGAGCGAGACACATCGCTACAGTGTCTAGCGGATGTTGAGTGCTGCACGATCTTTCTCGCTCAGTGTCAAAACGCAAACTGAGCGGGTGTGAAATCAGGCTGCCCTTGCCTTCTATTGGGGTTTCAGGGACGCTGGAAACTCTGAAACTGTGGCAGAGTTGACTGTGCTTGCACGGTCGACTCTGTAAAAGATTTTAACACTTCGGAAAGCTTTTAGTTGTGAGCTTAGATCTTTAAAATGGCGGGAGTCCAGCAAAACTGTGCTTACTCCATGAAGTTGTCCGTTTCCGCCGGCCGCTGTGGACTGGATTCAGTGAATGGTGTTCAGGTGGAATGTTCAGTCAATTAGGGTAGCTAACCCTACCCCCGTCGATCTATCTTGTGGCGGGAACGTTAAACCCAGCTAACCAGCCAACGATTAGGCCCAACGGCTAACGTTACTGTTTCGTGATGACCGCGGTGTTCGGTTTCACAGCCGGACAGCAAAACTGATGAGAGTCTCACCTTTAGAAAGGCCAAGTTTACTGGGGGGTGAGGGGGGGGGGGGGGGGGGGGGGGGGGGGGGGGCGGAGGGGTTCTGTTTCAACGACCCAAGATACGGGGTAGTGATGGTCAACGGCGAAACTGATTTCCTGAGGCCAACAAACACCGCACGTGACACGCACTTGAGTTGAAATTTACGATCTTACAATGGCGTGGTCGACTGGTCGCGTTTTTGCTCGAGAACATTCGAGAAAACGCGAGATTTTTCACTCGAAAAGTCGGCTGGTTCCTTGTTTGGTTGGAGGCTGATGCCATGTGCTTCTCCCACTACGGGAATGGTGACGTCAAACACGGGGCAACGACTATTAACACGCCACCATCAATTTAGCCGCATGCAGGGACTCGAACTCACTGACCACCCGAGTACCGGCAGTCCAGCTCGGCTACCGCGGCTCCCAACAATTACAGGCGTTCCGGGTCGCCAACAAAAGTTTAAAGTCTCTGTGTTTTGAGGGGATTGGGGGGGGGGGGGGGGGCTGCCGCTTACAAAGCTCTAAGGCCGCTGTTTGTCAAATGAACAGACGTTAATTCAAGCCATGGCGACCATTTTCGCGTCTTCGGCGCGGCTTCTAACAGTACAAAAATATGACTTTCTTTATACTACACGTCGACCGACAAAAACCGCTGAATATCGCCACCAATCAGTGTTGTCGTACTGGTCTTCAGTCCGCAATCAAAATAACGTTGTCTGCGCATTACCGACAGTGACGCAACATGTACAGTATTCGAATGATCAGTGAGAACCTTCAGTGATGAATTTTTTTTTTCAATACTTGTACCGTTGATTTACGTGCTTCCTTAGTGTATCCTTAGGGAAATTCTATTTGTTTTTCTTGCTCAAACCTCTCCACCCAATCAACATCCGCGTCTTATTAAAAAAATAAAAAATAAAAAACAGCAATTCAGTCCCCTCGTCTACCTCTGCCTGTAAGAACTAGCGAACACTTGATGGAGTCTACCCAGAGAATCTTTCAACAGTGTACTGAAGGCGACACTGAAGAAGATCGAACCCGCCAATGGTGGACAGAAAAGAGGCGAAGGCTTACGTACACTGGCTGAAGTCTCGGCACTCAGGCACCGCTTTTACAGAAATCAATCACAAATCGACATTTCGCACGCAGTCGTCAGCAAGGGGACATAGCACAGAGCCGCAAAACCCTGGCGTGAGAAGTCAATTCGGCACCTAGAACGCCTTGGCGCTTCCAAGCAACATTTCGCAGTGTTCCCGGTGCGCTGTTTGTACGCACAAAACTCTTAAATTGACGCACAAATCTGAGGACAGCGCGTCACGGGGGACGCACGTTCTTGGTCTCGCCGAGAACAGTATTTTTCCAACACCCTTCCGGAAACTCGATGAACAAAAAGCGAGCTGTAACTGGCAGCCAACACCCACAGACAGAATCTGATTGACTTTAGCACTCTGGGACACTTTTTGTCCAAGCATATTGCTCTGTTTTGTAAGCGTGGGGGTCGCTCGCCTTGTTGATTCGCTATGGCTGACACGCTACAATTCACGTACATCTCTTGAATACCGTGGACCCTCAACATTTACAAAAGGACCCTAAAAAATATGGTGATAGGGTCCCACGGACCCCTGTATTTTCGTATCACAGGGAACACTGATTGCAGATCTGGCGAGTATGAAGACCCCGCGTAACAATCGAAATTCGATGAGGCTTTATCTAATGGTCACGATGTTGATTTTTGATCGCTGAAACAACTGCAGGCATCCTTTGACGGGGGTGCGGAGATGGAGGTGGAAGGAGTGGGGCAGGAGTGGTCAGGAGTTTGCAACAGTCTTGGAAGGCAAACATACTGAAGCAAAACAGCTCAAAGTCCTATTCTTTTGACATAAATCCATTCATTCATTTTCATGAAATATATTTCAGGTTAGGTGTGAACCTACCCAAACATACACACAAAATGTTTGTCGTTTTCCCCGTGCTTGTGGAAAATGTTACAAATTGAAATGAATGGGGCTGGACACGCCTCAGTCACATACACATTACCATGTTCTCCCTTTCCACAGCTTACGTGGTGGAAAAGGACGTTAAAATCCCAAACACCCATCCCTCCCCTCTCCACAGGCCCTTAGTTCACCACACCGTCATTGCAGCGAAGAATCACAGCGCAGTAACTGCCTCTGCTGGTATCAGAATGATAGTCACACCACTGGATGCCCCAATCGCCGAGCAGCTCGTACAACTCTTGGTCATTCGCACTTGCCGTGAGGCGAAAGTGACCAGACGTGTGGCAGGAACTACATGGCAAGTGTACATGACACGCGATCTGATAAACCCTGACAGGGGATGGCGCTGTCGTAGGGTCTAATCCCGCACCGGTGACCGGAGGGTAGTATTACGGGACCGTGATTTATACAGTCAACGGCGTCTTGGCTGAGAGGCTTCTTCCCCGAGGACAGTGGGAGGACGGTGACCGCTACAGCGACAATAATTAGTTGGTCATTCACTGGTAGACACACGAGAGAGAGAGAGAGAGAGAGAGAGAGAGAGAGAGAGAGAGAGAGAGAGAGAGAGAGAGAATTAAGAAGAAGAATCAAAAGAGAGAGAGAGGGGGAGAGAGAGAGAGAGAGAGAGAGAGGGGGAGAGAGAGAGAGAGAGAGAGATGAAATAAATGAAATAAAATGAAACCTTCATTGCTTTTTAAACGACTGAGGTCATTGACGTAAAACTGACGATCTGTAATACCTGCCGTTGCCGGGTGACACTACTAAAAGTACATTTACTATAACATTTAGCAAACAGGGGGAAAATGTACAAATACAGAGAAACCAAAGCAAACGTCTCAAATTACACAACTGAGAGAGAGAAAGGGAGAGTTGCTACACTGCACACGAGGGAGGGGGAGGGGGGGAGGGAGAGAGAGAGAGAGAGAGAGCGGGGGGAGGGGAGGGTTTGGTTACTGGGGATTAACGTCCTTAAAGACCCTATCCTACACTCTGGATGCAAGAAAACGGAACAGTAGAACTAACAAGCAAGCAAGCCAGCAAGCAAGAAAGCGCGCGCGCGCACACACACACACACACACACACACAACGAGCAAGTGCAGTTAAGTCACTTGTACTAGGCGAATGAAATGAATGAAAAACAAACTTCACACAAACAGCAACAATTTGAACTTTTCCACTCTTGCTTTGTACTTTGGTGCTAGTTGCACTTTCATTAAATAAAAATTTAAAAAAAATGTCGGCACCGAAAATACCCCCAGACAAATAGCAACAAAGCGCACGCCAAATTTGATTTAATACCCTCAGAAGAAACTGACGGCCGCGGCTAGCTAATACCACAAAAACAGTCCATCAAATTTGGAAAAGAAGAAGAAGAAAAAGTAACCCACAAGGAATTGCAGGCAGCAAATTTTCCTCTCTCGGCCATCAATTGCTCCCAGACAAACTCGGCTCACCAGAGGGCGCTCTTTAATCTGGTCAGCCTGTAGTGCCGCAGCATCACAAGGGAAGGAAGAAAACCCAAATGAAAAACAATCTCCTGCTCCCAGTCCTTTGAGAAGAAGGGACAGACAGGATGCTGGTTGAAGTTGTGTGTGTGTGTGTGTGTGTGTGTGTGTGTGCGTGCGTGCGTGTCACGGTGTGTGTGTGTGTGTGTGTGTGTGTGTGTGTGTGTGTGTGTGGAGTTGGGCCGGAGAAGGGGTGCGAGGGTGTTTGGGGGCTTAACGTCCTTTTCCACCACATACGGGTGATATCAAAGAACGATGAAAAAGCCAGCACAAATATTTGGCCCCAGCCGGGATACGAACTCACGACCCGAGCATTAGAAGCCCAAAGCTCTACCATTCGGCCACCCCGGCTCCCCTGGGCCGGAGAAGGATGAGTGGTGGTTGTGACCACAAGGCAAAGAGTGTTTCAGGCTCAGGCTCCAATCATATTCATTTGTTGAATAGAAGACGGGGGAAGGGGTTGGGTGGGGTGGGGTGTGGTGTGGTGGGGTGGGGGGGGGGGGGGATGAAAGGAAATAGAATCTGGCAGACCGGTGAGTCAGAGATTGTGGGTACCATTTAACCCTTCAATTTTCTGGCCGATTCTAACTTGAACCACTTCGAGCCCCCATCCCTCCACTTCCCCTGTCCACCCCCCCCCCCTTTTTTTTTTAAAGCCCCCTCCCCTCCCCATTTGTTGCCCCATCTTTGAATTCCATTACGTAGTGCCCAAGAACGTCAACTTCCAACAAACCAACCCATTCCGCCCCCCCCCCCCCCATCGCTGTCATTCACTCACTCACTCCTCTCTCTCTCTCTCTCACACACACACACACACACACACACACACACACACACACACACACACACACACACACACACACACCTAATCTCTGACCCGTATTACCCTCTCCAAGTTTGGAGACCTGCCAATCTGCTAATTTCTCTTTTTGTTTTTGTGAATGTTAGCCAACTGCACGATGGACTGAGACAGGCGCGAAGAAAACAATGGCAAATTGCGGAGCCCTTTTTACAGGTGGAAAAACCGACATAGCGACGTGACGGCCGCGTCTGGAAGGAATGTGGAGTATGTCGGAGTCGTCATGACTACATCCATCAACAATATTTTTAAAAGCTCTGTTTTCCTCCCATTGTTCTCCGTGACACGAACGCGAGTGGGTGAATACGAACGTCATACGCACTGCCCCCTCTCACTTTCACACATACATTATCACACACACACTGAGAGAGAGAGAGAGAGAGAGAGAGAGAGAGAGAGAGAGAGAGAGAGAGAGAGAGAGAGAGAGAGAGAGAGTAAACAGCAAATACAAAATCTAGATTACGTAGGTGGAAGCCAGGAGAGGTAACTTGTCTCTCCCCCCCTCCCCCCTAAACACACACACACACACACACACACACACACACACACACACACACCACCACCACCACCACCACCACCACCGTAGCAGCTTCGTGCAGCCTACCATCAGAATTGCCAACACAACCCCCCCCCCCCCCCCCCCCAAAAAAAAAAAGAAAAGATAAAAAGTTGAGTCCAAACACCGAGGTTGGGGGAAAAAGTATTTTTTTTTTTTTTTTAAAATCCGGTTCTTCTCGCGCGTTCCTATATGTTAAACACAACCCAGCAATCATCTGCAACAGTCGCTCCATCTTACCTCCCCTCTCGCACCGCTTGCTTGACCCTGCACGTGACATACGACGACCCTGATTTCTCTGAGGTCTTTGTTTTTTTCATTCCACCGAAACGGCGATACAGTACTCTCCATCAAAACGCCAGTCCTACGTATGCAAGTTGCTTTATGACGGACGGCGCAGAATGTTGTATACAGAGTGCACGCGAACCAACACAAATTCTGTTATTGTGAAAGCCATCCCTGGTGACCTACTTCAGCGGTAACTAATATAGAACTCTGACGTTTTTGCTGTGTTTCTATTTCAAAGTGAAAAAAACAAGAACAGTTGCTGTGTTTCTGTTTTCAAAACGAACAACAATAAGTCGCTGAAAAATACGTCCTTTGACATTTAGTCGCAATCCTTACTTCCGACGTATTTTCAATAAGTCGTGTATTCAGCTCTATCGCTAGAATTTCTTTGTCTTCAGACCTTCCGGACACATGGGCTACTCTCGGCTGTGTCTACACAAGGCCACTATTACCGCTAAGAATAGAGTAAGCTTTAGTCTAAAACGGGCAAAAACACGTTCTGTACCAAAGACGATTGGTGGAGTCCCGCATTTGACTTTGTGACATGGTCCACCTTTGACTGTCCGGATGGTTCGACCCAACGAACCAACCAAACCAAGTCCGCCTAGCTACTCCGTGTTATGTGCGCTATCAAGACGTCTTCCTGAAATGGTTGCTTAAAAAAAAATAAAAAAAACCCTGGCTTGCGAGACATCGGAGCATGTCATAACCTCGATCATAACACAAACTGACCTAATTCAATCGGCCCGTCACAGCACGACCTGATTCCTACTGCACGTGAAACGCGTCGGCCCGTTCCAAATCGTATTTTTTCGCCATCGACTCTCTCTCTCTCTCTAACCTTCTCTTTTTGTATGTGGCAGGAATAAATTTTGCGTCGGGCCCAGACGGCCCCCTGGACGCTGGAATCAAAGGTTGTGGAGCCCCCCTCCCGATTATTGATATACAGTCATTTAATTCTATTTGATTCCCTCGTTAATCTTGCTATTAAGCTGCTGGGGCGGGACGCATCTCTGAGGAAATCTATTTCCAAGCGAAGGGCCCTTTGCTACACACTGCGAGAGAGAGAGAGAGAGAGAGAGAGAGAGAGAGAGAGAGAGAGAGAGAGAGAGAGAGAGAGAGAGAGAGAGAGAGTTCTAGTTTTGAAGTAGTCTGACTGCTCTGTGTGAAACGCGGCAGAGGGGGGTGGGGGACAGGGGACCAGTGGCAACACACGAGTTTGCATCCTGATGTTTTATATCAACAAAACAGATGCGGTTCACGCTTAAACAAAACGAAGGGGGGAAAAGCAAAGGACCCCCCCCCAAAAAAAAACAACAACAAAAAACAACAAAAAAACAACCCAAAAAACGAAAAAACAAACAAAAACAACAAAAAAAACCCAACACCCCCCCCCCCCCAACAACAACAAAAAAAACCCAAACAAACCAAACACTTAAACCGGACTCTGTCAATACGATATTGTTAAAAGATTTTGAGTGCCGTTCAGTTCTACGGCGCCACAGAGGAAACGTTGTTGAAAGTCAACACCACAGACGAGTTTTGGAATTGCTTTTCTATCCCACAGCGGCTGGCGTTAAAATATGAAATACAAACTTTCACACTGAGGCAATGGATTCCGCCAGGCTTGGTCTGGTAACAGGAAAGGAAACAATTTTTTGCAACTGCTGCGTTTTCCAAAGTATACAATCAGTTCAACACATTTCACACCCACTTCGAACAAGTGACAAGATTTTTTATTATTATTATTATTATTTTATTTTTTTTTTTGGGGGGGGGGGGGGGGGGCGGCCCCAACTCTTTTGCCAGCTCCAGTGTTGTTCCTCCCAGGTGCGACGACAAGATTTTGCAAAAGCTTTCTGTTACAGTTACAGCGGTCATCTTCAGGATGAGCAACAAAAAGGTGTTTCATCCAGATTCTGCCTGAGCCGCGACTGTAATCGTAACAAGGCTGATATCCGTCTCCACTGACTTCCGCCCTACGACTTCAGCCGTAACAAGCAGTAATGTGCGAAATCCGTATACTATGTCCGCCATGTGGACGATAATGCCACCGGCTGCAGCGATCTGGCTACAACCAGCCGAATCATCATCAATAGCTTGCTTTACGTCCTATGGCTTTTGGCCCTTAAGGACAAGTTGTTCCTGGCGTGTGACTTTGGCTGCTTGCTAGGCGAGTGTCTTTGGGGTGTGTGAGGGCTGATTTGCTTAGCTTTGGTCAGCGTCAGAGGATCGTCACTTGGCTTTCAGATGCCTGGTCTGGGTTTGTTTTTCAGTGCCTCAGTCTGTTCTGTCATCCTTACTTTTGCCTTTTAGATTATCACTGGGGTGTCCCCTCGCTTTTTGGTTTTAGAACCATTTTGTCAGATCTGATCTGACGATCGCGTCGGCCAGGGTTCTCATTGGCCTATCACCTAGGACATGGTGTGGCTTGAGGAAGTCTACCGTCTTCAGTGAGTATCTGTCTCTCAGGTCCCAGATCGGCTGGAGGCTGGCGGGCAGGCCATCACAACCGTTTACAATGTGGCGGATGTCTGGGGGCTGCCCACACAACCAGCCGAACGCAAGCCTGTCTGTACATGTATTTGTGTATGTGTCATAGTGGTGTCATGCTAGACATCACTAAACACAGCTCAAAACGATCTTTGAGCCTCAAAATGGTAGCGATAGGGCCTTTAACTGCCCCAGAGAGAGAGAGAGAGAGAGAGAGAGAGAGAGAGAGAGACTCAAACATTTGTTGTTTAGGCCGACGACCCTTGAGAAGAGAGAGAGAGAGACTCAAACATTTCTTGTTTAGGCCGACGACCCTTGACATTAGAGAGAGAGAGAGAGAGAGAGAGAGAGAGAGAGAGAGAGAGAGAGAGAGAGAGAGAGAGAGAGAGAGAGAGACTCAAACATTTATTGTTTAGGCCGACGACCCTTGACATTAGATAGATAGATAGATAGAGAGAGAGAGAGAGAGAGAGAGAGAGAGAGAGAGAGAGTGTGTGTGTGTGTGTGTTTTTCGGGCTTTAAGCCGCGCAGGCACCAAAGACTAATTTGCGGCTAAATGTGCCTGCAGTACGCGGAAAAAAATGTAACGTTGGACAAATGATGCAAAGTGGTCTACGGGGCAGTATAAACCTAGGTCGTAAGACATGCAGGAGACGCTGCACCTTCATGCTAATTGAGAGAGAGAGAGAGAGAGAGAGAGTCAGTCTCGCATCCTCGCTCCCGTTCTCTGGATCTAATCCTGTCACAATTTTCAAGGGAAAACTTTGTCCAAATTCCTCATCCCCCACCTCGTAAACCATCCCACCTTCCCGCCTTAATCCCCTCCCTAAAGCACGGGGCATTATATTCCTAGGGCCAAAGATGAGCTAAAAGACCTTTTTCCATCCCCATCAATACAACCCCTCCATATTTTGACGTGGCTCCCCGAGTAGCGTCGACCTTTTAGGACCGGCACTGTTCCAGCGGCCCCTTTTTGCTCCTTTATGGCTTACAGCAAGTTTATGGTTTTCCGATGCCACCTTGATTCCTTTCTGGTCCTCGCTAGCTCTCTCTATAGATGCTGCGTGAAGATGGTCGTCTTTTTCGGTCATGATTTGTCACATTGTATGGTTCATACGGCGGCGAGAGAGAGAGAGAGAGAGAGAGAGAGAGAGAGAGAGAGAGAGAGAGAGACTGTGTGTGTGTGTGTGTGTGTGTGTGTGTGTGCGCGCCCCGCGACTTGGGGGGGGGGGGGGGGGGGGGGGGGGCGCGGGGGGGGCTTAGGCAGGAGGGGATGAGGTCGTAAACAAGATGTCGTCTGATGGTAAGACTGATCATATTTCCGAGCTTGGCGTTCCCTGATTACTGTAACCTCTTCAGTCGTCATCCGAAGTTTCATAGCGGAGTCGTCTTTTCCTGGGAAGAGTTACACGCCCTACCAAAAGTATCAATCCACTTGAATCCAACACAATACGAACATACAGAAATATAGATATGCAGCGTGTTTCTGTGTACAGACGGTCCTTCTTCACAAATTTTCTGGAAAACAAAATCCGCTCTTTTAAACCTCTACGTTTTCTCTTCTCCTGGGACTTTGTGATCGAATTTTATCCTCATGAAATTTGTGTGCAGACCATCGGGTCCTTAGATATGACAGGGTGTTTCCCCGCGGATGTATCCCATAATTCCCAAATTTTTGGTGCTGTGACTCGCCGTGCGTATGTAACAAATTCAGGTTCTGAAATGAAGACTTCAGATCCAACGAAGTACTTCTTCCACATACAAGGGGCAAGCTACTCCACTTCCGGGAAGACAACTGCCAGCACAGCAGCCCTGTCTTGGACGGTACAGAAGTCGGGAGGGCAACAGCAAGCACTTAGTGCAACAGACCCAACACATCTAACTGGGATATATGGTACTGCCGTGTGAATGGGAGTTTCTGCGGACCAGTATAACTCCATTACTGGGGTACTCTCTCCAAACTGCGGCATAAATCACCTGAAGATTCATCCCTTTCTAGACACCAGAAAACGCTGTTAGCTAGAGTAGAACGTAAAAGCATGCCGATTTCGATTACTTCCCTTGGCCTTGTCGATTGTATTACCTCCCATTGCTCTGTTGGGGTTCCCCGATGACTTTGCTCAGTGCGGTGTCTGTAGTGTAAGATTTTATTGGCTGGGCGTTCCACGGTTTAACGTTAGTTTACACCACGTAAATACAGTTGGTATCAAAAGACGGAGCAAGCAGAAAAAAAAGCCAGTACAACTGTTTGGCTCACAGCCGGGACTCAAACCCACCACCAGCACCAGCATCAGCACCACCACCACCATCATCATCATCATAACTGAGTATTGTGTAGGAGCTTTACCCAATATCGTTAAACTGGCCCGAAGCGCCGCCAGCTGAACCCAACACGCACGCTCACGTGAACCACACGCATTCTCTCACACACTATGCATGAACACATCACAGTCACGTGGTGCGAAGGGTCAGCTCAGCCATTTAAGTTTCGGAATTTAGAGTTGCATTTATTTTCAGATTTTGTGGGCTGAACATTTCTAACGCAGAGGGGGAGGAAGCCGGAGTACCCGGAGAGAACCCTCGACGATCGGCCCGACTGAACGGTGTCACGTACGAGAAGGAAAAATTCTTTGCCCCGAGTGGGACTCGAACATGACCACTCTCATTGGTGACGAAGTCTCTTGACCGCTAGACCAACGACCGCCCCAGCACTGGCAGTCAAACGCTCCAAACATTCCGCTCCCCTGTAGTGGAAAATTTGCGAATCTAAAACACAACAACAACAAACGAAAACGTCTCTTGACATGCAATATGCACGCTCAGCACACAAAAGCGTTGAAGAGAAGCGTTTGTCGAACAAGTGAACGCAGCTGACTTGAAAATACTTTATTCAGCTCTAAAAGGGAAATTACTTTATTCAGCTCTAAAAGGGGAATTACTTTATTCAGCTCTAAAAGGGAAATTACTTTATTCAGCTCTAAAAGGGGAAAATACTTTATTCAGCTCTAAAAGGGAAATTACTTTATTCAGCTCTAAAAGGGAAATTACTTTATTCAGCTCTAAAAGGGAAATTACTTTATTCAGCTCTAAAAGGGAAATTACTTTATTCAGCTCTAAAAGGGAATTAATTACTTTATTCAGCTCTAAAAGGGAAATTACTTTATTCAGCTCTAAAAGGGGAATTACTTTATTCAGCTCTAAAAGGGGAATTACTGTTGCCCCAAATACAAAACGTCACACAAGAAACATGTGTTTTTGTGTGTGTCATGTTTCTTATGTGATGTTTTGTATTTCGGGCAAAAGTAATTTCCAAAAGTCGAAAAACTGTAAGAGTGCGCAAGCGTAAAGCGTGCTTGTTCCATTTAAAACCAGAGTGCCTTTGGCAGCACGCCAAGAAAAGCAAAAACGCCCAATTTCTTCAATATCAGAGATCAAGCAGTCTCAAATGCGGATGGAGTGTCCAGCTGTAGAATCTGCTATCACGTCATTCGCATAGTCCCCCCCCCCCCGCCCCCCTCTCTCGGGAGCCGGGGTGGCCGAATGGAAGGGCGTTGGACCTCTAATGCTCGGGTCGTGAGTTCGTATCCCGGCTGGCGCCAAATATTTGTGCTGGCTTTTTCATCGTTGCCCCGTCTTTGATATCACCCGTATGTGGTGGAGAAGGGCGTTAAAAAAACCCAAACACCCAACACCCGCATATTCCATTAGAGTTTGGAAACTGACATCTTCCATTTCTGCCAGCTTGCATTTACTCTCATTTGGAATTTTTATGGAAAATTTCGCCATATTTTTGTATGCATAGGGACCGAAAAAACAATTAATAAACAAAATACCACCGTTATGTTTAAGCGAACAATCCGTACTTCCTGCCACAAACAAGAAAGTAATTAGAAACGAGACAAAACACAAACGACCATTTTCTTTCACAGCTGTTAGCTCGGGTCGTAAATATTCTTGCAGGCTGCACAGCTGATGATAAAAACCACTTCCTGCAGAGTTCAACAAAGACGTGTAGGCACTTACTTACCATCTGTACGTATGTATACCTCATCACTCATCTGTCTCATGACGTGGACCTAATTTCCGCGGCTCACATGACTGCCATTTCACGAACTTTCGTCTGGCAGAGCCAGTAAGCATTTCAGAAGTGGAATAAATTAATTACTACGATTTTTTCCAACCTCTGAATGTCTTTCATGTGCATTATGCAGGCATATGCCGTCTGTCGGCGTTTGACGCAGCACACTGGATTTCATTTAAAACACACATTTCCGCCGGTTTAATATCTTTCCGTACATCCTCTGTGTCTACCAAAAGAGAAAGTCGTGTGGGTTTAATTGATTGAACGCTGGACCGAGATCGAAGGGTTCAAGAGTCGAATTCCGACAGAACTTGGACAGAAAGTTTCTTCGGTCTTTGAACACACCTTCGCGGGTGGGTGAGTTGGCGTGGGTGTTTGGGAGTTTAACGTCCTTTTCCACCACGTACGGGTGATATCAATGACGGGGCAATTCCAGCTCACAACCCGAGCACTGAGAGTCCAACGCTCCACCATTCGGCTAACCGGCTCTCCACACACGCAATGTTAAGTTACGTCCTTTTCCAGCACGTATGAGTGACATCAAAGAAGGGGCAACGAGAAAAACAACAACAAAAAACAACAACAACAAAACAAAAAAAAACAAAGAAAAAAAAAGAAGAAAAAAAAAGGCAACGCAAACATTTGGCTCTGCCTGGGAATCGAACTCACGACCCAAGCATTGAAAGTCCAGCACTCTACAGCTCTAGTGTCCCGGCTCCCTAGCGATCGTGGCAAGACTAACGTTTAGAAAACCCACCTACCAAACAGCTGTCTCTCAGTCTCTCTCTCTGTCTGTCTCCGAGGCTCTTTGTCCCTGTCTGTGTAACTAACTCCTCTTTACAACGTTAAACAAGTAATTCACTTCAAAGAAATCCTTCGTAGGCCTTTGTTTTTCTTGTACTGAGGAGAATTTCTGTGGATTTCAAGCCGCGTTCAATTGATCCTATTTGCTTTTCTCTCGAATCACTCCCCCAAAAAGTATCCAGTCGAAATTCTCCCAAGAAACGTACAGTCATTCCTGTGACCGCTTTGAATTTAGCATTTTGACGTAATCAGCCAACTCAGACAAATTTAGTTCCGTAATTGTTTAATTTCTTGGAAGCGCTGCAGATACCACTCCGGTAAATTAGATTTCTCTGTCTGCGTGTGTTTCTTGCCTCCCTTTCGCTGCCGGTCGCAATTACACTCGTTAAAAAACCTCAAGCACATCCCATGCCAATTACCAAGGCGTTCGAATTTTTACTCCTTTCCCTTCTCTTGCACTGTTTCCGACAGATCGGACATCCCTCTCTCTTTCTTTCTCACATGTCTACGTGTGTGTGTGTGTGTGTGTGTGTGCGTGCGTGCGTATGTGTGTGTGTGTGTGTGTGTGTGTGTGTGTGCACCCACTCTAGTCAACATGGCGGGGTGGGGTAACAGAAGTAAAAGCAATGAAGTCAAATCCCACTGAACCCAATTACGGGCTCATTCCCCTTCCCAGTCAACATTACTCCCCGTAAAGTCATCCTCTGTATGTATGTGTGTGTGAGTGGGGGGAGAGAGAGAGGAGAGAGAGAGAGAGAGAGAGAGAGAGAGAGAGAGAGAGAGAGAGAGAGAGAGAGAGAGAGAGATTCACTTGTTGAACGTTCTTCATAATCATTATGGTTCATTTCTGATCTACGGAAAGGAACGTCCCAAAAACACAAAGATAGAAAATAACAAAGAAACAAAAAACAATCAAAAACAAGCGAGCAAGTAACAACAACCAAAACACCACAACAGTCCTCCCCCCCCCCCAAAAAAAAATATAAATAAAAATAAAATAAAATAAAATAAAATAAATAATAAATGAATAAAGCTAATAAATAAAAAAATAAAAAAATAAAACAACAAAAAGAAAACACCCCCCTCCCCCCCAAAAAACAAAAAAACAACAAACAAACAACAACAATAACAACCCCCCCCCAAAAAAAACAAAAAAACAAACAACAAACAAACAGAAACAGAAAAAAACAACAAACAAACAACCTAAAAACAAAAAACAAACAAAAAACCCGACAACCCCAAAACAACAACAAAACACACACACACACACACACGTTATTACTAACCATGTACGAGAGAGAGAGAGAGAGAGAGAGAGAGAGAGAGAGAGAGAGAGAGAGAAATTCGTTTAGGTTTCAATCTAGCCGCCTCATCCAATTACGAGCAGCTAAACAATTTCACGAGACGGAAAGACGATGAGTCGGGGGGCGAGTTAAGCCTGACACCCAATTCCTTCTCATCCGGCTGATTACCACAGTCCCAGACGACTTTCAACTATATATATATTTTACGTGGTTAGTTTCTGCTGACTGGGCTAGTCTTCGGTTACGCGAAGGCAGTGAAAATCGGTGACGTTTTGTGTGATAAATGCCAAGGACGATAAAAGAAATTAGCACGCACGTACTGAGACAGGGAGACGCAAGTGCGCGCAGACACATTGACACATTGTGACACGTACGCACGCCGGCACACACTGTTACCGCAAAGAAGTGGGTTACTTTGAAACTGTGCACGACATGGTCGACATTTTTTTTCCCCCCGATAGCGAAAAGTGGAGTAATGTCACGAACTGTGGCAGATTCGTATTTCTGTCTTTTGCCTTCTTTTTCGTTCACACGTAGTGAAAGAAGAGAAATAAAAATAAAAAAAACACCAAAAAAAAAAAAAAAACAACAACAACAAACAAACCCAAAACAAAACAAAACAAAAAACCCCAACAACAACCCCCCCCAAAAAAAAAAAAAACAACAACAAACAAACAAAAAAACAAACAAACAAACAAACAAAAAAAAAAAAACCCCAACAACTTAAAAATATTCAAGGACAGATTTAATGTGGTCGATCTGTCAGGTTTGTCTGGACTGACGACTGTTCAGGCACACTGTTCAGGTTAAGGTAGCTGTGCCCTCCCCTTTACCCTGCCCATCAGAGCCGTTTCCAATCACTCCTGTTAAGTCTCAATCCGTATGACAGGCATACGACAGCGTGCGGAAAACTTTTCAACGAATGCACTGCCTCTGTGCACCATCAGAAGTCACATGGGTCACAACACAGCATCTGAGACCATTGTGGGGACTCTTGCCAGCGTGTGAGTTGTTCTAGAAGCGTACCGCGCAGTGAGCAGACTACATTATTTGGTTGCGGACTGAGGACCAGCTAGACGATGCTGGTTGGTGGCTATTTTCATCAGCTTTGTCGAGTCCCAGTCTGCTCAGGAATGGACCGTAAGGTAAAAGAAAGTCGCATTTCTTCTCCATTCTTCTCAGGAATGGACCATAGGCTAAAAGAAAGTCGCATTTCTTCTCCATTCTTCTCAGGAATGGACCGTAAGGTAAAAGAAAGTCGTATTTCTTCTCTATTGTGTTAGAAGCCACAAAGTCACGAAAAACGATCGCAACGGCCAAATAGAACTTCCTTCCATCCGGCAAACAGCCCGAGAGTTCCGAAAGCGGCAGGTTTCCATCTCTAGCGGCTCGAGCATAGGGGCTTTAAACTCAACCCCTCCACCCTCTCCTCTTCTCCCCCCCCCCCCCACCCCTTCCCCAAGCCCCACTCATCCCTGATCGTCTTCTTCCTGAAGAAAACGAGGGACAAAAAAAAGTCTTTTTAAAAGCCAGCCAGTGCCGGGATCAATGGGAACATAACGAAGAGAGAGGCACATGCAGTCATCGCTCACTGAGAGTGAGACTATAAATGATGCAAAGATTAGAAACGGAGCGAGCAGCCTGGTCGATGCACGTTGATTTTTCACGGGCTCGTGACCAGCCCTCAAAAGACGCTGAGCGATTCATGATTGATGGGGACCGCCGTGGAGAAGGAGGGTCCTCGGTAGCTCATCGTCAGGGGGTGGAGATGGAGATTAGCTGGTGGCTTATGGTGGTTGGCGTGTACGTGTACCACGAGATAAACCACCAGTTGTTTCAATTTTTGCCGTAGCTTCCTCGCCAGAGTCTGAAATGTTAGCATTCGCGGGCCTATGTAAAAGTGATGGATTGGATGAGGAAAAAGAAGTCCAGTCCGCGAGAAACCGATACCCGCTGGACCCCCCCCCAAAAAAAAAACAAAAAAAACAACAAAACCAACAAAAACAAACAAAACAAAACCAAAACCAAAAAAACAAAACCAAAAACCCCACACAAAAACAACAAAACAAAACAACAAACAAACAAACAAAAAACACAAAACACCAACAACAAAAGCAAAAAAAAAACCCCAAACAAACCCAACAACAACAAACAAGTTTTAACAAACAAACCCCAAACAACCCCAAACAACAACACACGAAATAAAACAACAATAACAAATGAAGTGCTACCCACAACTGAAATAAAGATATGGCAGTGCAGGAAGTCGTACTGTGTAGGAAAACGAAGTGTCCCCCCCCCCCCCCACTCCTCGAGCTGGGTACTTTTGCGTTTAAATTTACACCAACAATTTTCCTTGTCAAGAAGCTAACAAAATTACCAGAGACCTCTGACTCCATGTTCATGTAAATCACAAATCAGTTTTAAACCATTTGCCGCTGTAGCTTAAAAAAGAAAAGAAAATCAAACAAATGAATAAAATATGTTAGGAAGATGGAACTCAAATCCGCCCCAACTGTTACGGAAGTCTAGTCCACTCAGCTAGCGTACTTCAGTCTCCCCGCTCAGTGGAATTCTTGAAGGTCTGCGATCTCAACAAAACGCCACAAACAGTGTGTTAAAAGAAAAGGAACTATCCGACTGTGCAAAATGCACAGTCAACTCCGTCACGGTTACAAAGATTTCGGCGTCTCCCTAAAACCCATATAAAAGCCACGGCAGCCTGATTTCACAGCTCAGTTTGCGTTTTTGACACCGAGCGAGACAGATCGCACTGACCAGTGTTCTCGTGCAGCACACACGTCCACTAGACGCTGTCGCGACGCGTCTCGCTCACGGACCAAGACAATATAGCCACCACAAGCTCACGCTCTGGTTTTATGAGGGTCTCCGAAGCGCTGAAAACTCTGCAACTGTGACAGAGTTGCCTGCATTATTGCACAGTCGCAGTTTCTTAAAAACACAATGTTTGCGGCTTTTTCTTGTGATTGCAGACCTTTAAGCCCAACTCACTTCTCAAGCCAGTTCACTGACAGTAAAAAGAGCACAAGAAGCTCTGAATACGGCTCCCCGAAATCCTCTGCCTTTTTTGGTGAATGGATGCGACTCAGATGGGGAAACGTTTCCGTCGAGACAAGAAAAGTGCATTTGCAGTGGCGGAAGATTGCCACCTTTGGAAAAGAAACTGCCTTCAACATTCTTCTGCTTCTATGCGCTCCTGAGGGCGAAACTGACCAAAAACTCAACGTCGTCTAAAAATGAAGCAACAGTGACCGAGAGAAAAGACGACGTGAACGGGCGATCAAACCAGTGGATGCACTCGTGGGAAAGGGTTATTTGTATATATTCGCCAAGAAAGGTTGAGGTTCACTGTATAATCACATATCGTTCTGAGCTGATTTCGTGGTATCTGTAATCACACAACTTACCCTCCTGCACAGTGACAGCGTACTCGATGACGCGGCGACCACACTGACTGAGCGCGCCAGTAGTGTAAGAACTGTCGTAGAATTTGAATGTTCGCGCAGAGTGTAAACAACAGTGCATCGCATTGAGAGCTGTACTAATCATCAAGATAGAGTATTTCGAGCGTACACGCGCACTCACGGCGAACGAAACTGTGCCAAAACACAAGGAGGCTTGCTGCAGAAAGAATTAGCCCGTGTGAAAGGCAATGGAAATGACGGAAATCTTAAAGGCACATCTACAGATACATCTAAGCTCGTGGATCGTTCGGAGCTGCTTGGTGTTCAGCATCAACCCTAACACAGGCTGATACTGGGCCGAAACGGACGCCGCAAAGCACAGCGTATGCCACGGTCGCGCTCGGACAGATTCGGGCTGTTGGCATTTCCCCGTTCGCACGGCTATCAGACGCCAGTGTTCTGCGTTTAGAGGTCTGTCTGTGATTACAGGCGCACCCCCCCAAAAACAACAACAACAACAACAACAAAAACAAAAAAACAACAACATCAACAACAACAAAACCCTGGTTAATTCTGAAGCCAGACGACTGTTTGCCAGTCAAGGGACGGTCTAGTTGGACTCTAGAGACCATTCTTTCAACTGTGTATAAAAAAAGACATTTTGTGGGACTCATTTTCGATACTAGTTAGAAATCCCAGGGAAATATACCTAATAACTACAACAAGAAACAGGTCTCCGTGCGCACATTAAGGCTAAAGATCAACCGCAGCGTACACTTACTCATACTTTTCTGAGTTTCCCCCATAACAATTTTCCGGTTTCTATTAGACCGGAGTCCGTGCGTCGCACTGAAGTGTATTACGGGCACGCAGCGCAAGGAACTCGGACAAAGTGGGTAAGCAGCATTTCGTCGGAAAATTATTTTTCCTCCAACAGCAAAGTTACATGGAAACGATTTAATAAGACGAAAACTAGGGATGTCTTCGCATGCTTCACGAGTGAGTGAGTGGGTTTTTATGGCTTGAAACCGCGCAAGCAACGGGGACTAATTCGCGGTCCTGTGTGTCCCGCACAGCTTGAAAACACACACACACACACACACACACACACACACACACACACACACACACACACACACACAAAAACAACAACCAGAAATATTGAACAAATGATGCAAACTGGTCTACCGGGCAGCATGAACCTAAGACATGCAGGAGACGCTGCACCTTCAAGTTAATTTATCGAACTCCCGATTACAAATCCCGAAAGAAACAAAAAATTATAATTAGGTAAAACAAACATAAATACTAAGTGCACATCTAGCAAATATTGAAACTTATCATAACCCAGTTCGCAGCGTATGCCCAGCATTACTCATTCTTAACCACTAGTTGTGCACGCGTGAGTGAGGGGTCACAGTTCAAACAGAAGAAATATAGATGTAACGGCCGAACTTAGAAATCAGATGAGAGTTCAGAGTGCGATGAGCGATTGGAGAACACCAAGACACATTCCTAGGACATAAATTCTATGTCATCAAATGTCAAGAAACATATCCGTGTCTTGGAGGGGAAAAGGCACGCTGAACTGAAGTGAGCATGCCCTGACTTCTGAAGTTTGTGACGCATATCTTACAACGTCTGCTCCCACGGACCTGTGATCATGGCCTGTATATACGTCTGCAGTTCACGATGAATGACGATAATGGAGACTTGGTACAGCGCACGGCGCCATCCTAACTGAATGCTCACGGCGCTTAGTGGAGAGCTTTTTGGTAAAAGATAAAAAAAAAGTAATGTCATAGCTTATTCAGGTTTTCGGACGATCAAGTCTTGGAGGTTCAAAATCACTCTCTAAACTGAATGCATCACTCGCTGACGACTGACTTCACACAATGCAGGACTGCGCATCGTCTGACTCGCATGCCACAAAGCCAGTAACAAATGAGAGTCGATAACCCATTTTGAATAGCGCAGACGAACCAGACAACCCAACATTCCGCCGTCGATGCCTTCTTAAAGGCCCGTCTTCTGATACTAATCCTATACTCACCAATCTTTCTTACCTCTTTTGATATTGTCTAGCATCGTACCACGTCAGTAGACACCACGTAGGCCTGGCCTGTATTCATGAACCGCGCTAACCTAGGATAAACGCGTTTAGGTCTAAAAGGGCGTTCAACAATAGTAAATTCCCATTCTTAACCGCCCGTTTTGACTTAAACGCGTTTATCCTAGCTGAACGCGCTTCATGAATACCTGGACAGCACCACGACAGCATCTCACAACCTGCCACTAAACCATGAGAAGGCTTCAGACGACGCGAATATCGAGGAGTCATTCGTCTGACAAACCGTACAACTTCAACACAATCATGCAGAGTGACGGCATCTCAGAGCCCAGCACTGTGTCAAAAGGCTTCACGCGACGCTCAAATCGAGGAGTCAGCTAGTTTTGCAGTCAACCGCTCAGGAGAAGATTTTGATTTTTCACTCGAACACCTGCAGACGGCAGATTACTGCATTCAGAGCTTTACTGATCATGAAGGCAAACTATTTCGAGACAACTTCGACACAATCACGCAGAGTGACGGCATCTCAAGGCCGGCACTGTGTCAAAAGGCTTCACGCGACGCTCAAATCGAGGAGTCAGCTAGTTTTGCAGTCAACCGCTCAGGAGAAGAATTTGATTTTTCACTCGAACAACTTGCAGACGGCAGATTACTGCATTCAGAGCTTTAGTAATCATGAAGGTAAACTATTTTGAGCGCATACACGCACTCAAACTGTAACTGCGGCTGTAACTTAGTTCCCGCTGTGAAACTTACTGATCTTGGAATATGCGCATTTAAGGGACAGACCGAAACAAGAGACAACTCTTAACCATACATGCCACCGCTCGGCTTCACCAAAAACTTTGACTGGCAAAACCCCGAGGCCGAAGAAGTCCTCTCCGCACTTTAAGTACTTCCATGCCTGTCGGAAGTGACCGACAGGCAGGGTAGGGGATTTTCCCCCAAATTGGTCCTGACGCCTTGACGCTGTGACAGGAAAGGAAGGGGGCCCGTGGCTCGCAGACGACACTATTCCGATGGGAGCCCGGATCTAACAATAGGGACGTAATGGGTTTCGGATTAGATACGGACACTCCTGATTGACATCCTCACATCAAAAGTCCACTAATCAAGAAGCAAGGCCGTGCCTCTCTGAGTGACTGTCTCATGTACAACTGCACTGTCAGGACTCAGCCCGGTGAAAAAAAAAATCACGTGCTGTCAGGTGCACAGCACGCAGGCCGCCACCTCAGGTTTGAGATGGATGTTCCGGGCTGAGTTCTCAACTGAACCGCACGCACTCAGGATCTGGATTGTCCTAGCAAGATGGCTGGATGAAAGGTCTTGATTGTCCAAGTACAATTTCTCAAAGTAAGAACCAGGTGCCATGGAAATAACAGAAAAGTGGGGTCGGTTTTTAGCAAATGGTCGATATTGTCAACATCTGGTTCACCATTAAAGTAATTTCAGATACTGGTGCATGGGAAAAGGTCTGCAATAACCTTAACTTTGGGGATTCGAACCCGAAGTTCAATGGCCATTAGCCGAAGCTCTCCCTACTAAGCCAAAAAGAAGAAGGTGGGTGGGTGGGTGGAGTGTAACGTCCTTTTCCACCACACACCAAGAAGAATAAGAAGACCCCGAGGTAGTGATGTATTAATTACACGTGCGGGACAAGTTCAACGACAACACATTAAAGGACAAATTATGGCGACAAAGATATTTTCGCTTCGCAAAAAAGCAAACGCCATCAAACAAAAGAAGTTATAGCCTCTCTCATACGCCAATGCATTTGCGGTTTGTCTCCAAAGCACACACAAACACATACTGCCAAGATCAGCAATACCTGTGCAGTACGACAGTGGGACCAAGAGAACTGGGAACAAGAGTGTCGTCTTTGTCGGAGAACTAACGGGTGTACGTACCTCCGATGCTATTTCAAGAAACAGCACACACTTTCTCTATCTCCATATAAGGGCAGGAGCTCCAGCAGGGTGGATGCGGGTGGAGGGAATGTAGGACACGCAAACAGCGCTATCAATGTACCTTAATAGCCCTGATGTTGAAAGGGCCAAGGAAGCAGGAAACAACAGAACAACTTCTGGACACTCGACAAAAACGAGGTAATCGCCTTTGTCAGACGCACCAGAAACTCCCTAGAGGACTGAGAGGCTGTAATCGATCTGCCGAACGTAATGCAAGAAATTAAAAGCTGCAACAAACATGACCAGAAGTCTGTGTGTGTGTGTGTGTGTGTGTGTGTGTGTGTGTGTGTGTGTGTGTGTGTTGTGTGTGTGTGCGTGTGCGCGCGCGCGCAGTCAGCATACCTAGAAATATGAGAGAGAGAGAGAGAGAGAGAGAGAGAGAGAGAGAGAGGGGGGGGGCATACAATTTAATTCCAATGGAAATTTCTGAATTAGTGTCCAGATTTACACACACACACACACACCACACACACACACACACACACACACACACACACACACACACACAAAGCGAGACTCATCACATCCGTCATCGGATTGCATTTCAATTAGAACACGGAATAGACCGATACAGTAGAAAACGTTGCGTACACTATACCCCATCCGCAACCCCTCACGTTTCCTGAAGACATGTCGGAATCAAATTCGAAAATAATGATTCTCCCGATCCCCCCTCCTCCACAAAACAAACATGAGTTACTGTCAAACGTAAAGTACAGAATGAATATCAGCTCTCAATCTCAACAGGAACGATGTCGTTGACACTGTATATGTCATCTCCGATTTCTTCCTTCCCCGCACTTCAACAGCAAAAATAAACGGTATAGTGCAAACACAAAGACGCCCACCATCCCCCCCCCCCCCCCATCACACAGAGCAAGAATGAGTTACTGTGAAACGCAAAGTACAGTGGGCAACACAATCATCTTCCCAGCTCCGCACAAAGAGCATATTCTTTAATTTCTTTCAAACCGTGCACGCTGTCTTTTTCTCAGCTTTCCACGACCTTATCGACAAAAAAATAGACGGAAAGGATGAACAAAGATGCCCCTCCCCCTCCCCCCTCCAAGAAATCGTCACACGACCGAAGCAATTTTCCGTCACCCTAGCGGTACTGATCGTCTCGGCGATCAAATGAAGCGATTTACGAAAACAAAAGACATTTGAGCGATGTTATATCAGGAAAATTGCTGAGAATTGTTCTAGCCCTCAAGAACGGCAGCAGGTCGCTGTGTTTCCCGTGATGCCGATACAGTCTCAAGACTGCATCCTGGGGAAAGAAGGAGAAGGAGGAGAAGAAAGAGAAGGAGGAGAAGAAAGAGAAGAAGGAGAAGAGAAGAGAAGAAGGAGAAGGAGAAGGAGAAGAAGGAGAAGGAAGAGAAGGAGAAGGAGAAGGAAGAGAAGAAGGAGAAGGAAGAGAAGGAGAAGGAGAAGGAGGAGAAGGAGAAGGAAGAGAAGAAGGAGAAGGAAGAGAAGAAGAAGGAGGAGAAGGAGAAGGAGAAGGAAGAGAAGAAGGAGAAGAAAGAGAAGGAGAAGGAGAAGAAGGAAGGGAAGAAGAAGGAGGAGAAGAAGGAGGAGAAGAAAGAAAAGATGAGAAGAAGGAGAGAAGAAGAAGGAGGAAAGAAGGAGAAGGAAGGGAAGAAGGAGGAGGAGAAGGAAGAGAAGGAGGAGAAGAAAGAAAAGAATGAGAAGAAGGAGGAGAAGAAGAAGGAGGAGAAGAAGAGAAGGAAGGGAAGAAGGAGGAGGAGAAGGAAGAAAGGAGGAGAAGAAAGAAAAGAATGAGAAGAAGAGAGAGAAGAAGGAGGAGAAGAGAGAAGGAAGGGAAAAGAAGGAGGAGAAGGAAGGAGGAGAAGGAAGAGAAGGAGGAGGAAGAGAAGAAGGAGAAGGAAGAGAAGGAGGAGAAGAAGGAGAAGGAAGGGAAGAAGAAGGAGGAGAAGGAAGTGAAGAGGAGAAGAAAGAAAGAGGAAGGAGAAGGAAGAGAAGAAGGAGAAGGAGAAGGAGAGAGAAGAGGAAGAGGAGAAGGAGAAGAAAGGAAAGGAAGTGAAGGAGAGGAAAAGGAAAGGAGAAGGAGAAGAGAGGGAAGGAGAAAGAGAAAGGAGAAGGAGAAGAGAAAAGGAGAAGGAGGAGAGAAGAGAGGAGAAGAAGGAGAAGGAGAAGAAGAGAAAAGGAGAAGGAGAAGGAGAAGGAAGAAGGGAAGGAGAAGGAAGAGAAGAAGGAGAAGGAGAAGGAGAAGGAGGAGAAGGAGAAGGAGAAGAAGGAGAAGGAGAAGGAGAAGAAAGAGAAGAAGGAGAAGAAGAAGGAGGAGAAGGAGAAGGAAGAGAAGAAGGAGAAGGAAGGGAAGAAGAAGGAGGAGAAGGAAGAGAAGGAGGAGAAGGAGAAGGAAGAGAAGAAGGAGAAGGAAGAGAAGGAGGAGAAGAAGGAGAAGGAAGGGAAGAAGGAGGAGAAGGAAGAGAAGGAGGAGAAGAAAGAAAAGAATGAGAAGAAGGAGGAGAAGAAGAAGGAGGAGAAGAAGGAGAAGAAGAAGAAGGAGATAGAGGAGAAGAAGGAGAAGGAGGAGAAGAAGAAAGAGAAGGAGGAGAAGAAGAAAGAGAAGGAGGAGGAAAAGAAGGAGAAGAAGAGGGAAAATAGAAGAAGGAGGAGGAGAAGAAGAATGAGAAGGAGGAGAAGGAGGAGAAGGAGAAGGAGGACAAGAAGAAGAAAGAGGAGAAAGAATGCGTTGTGTGAGTGGGTGTGTATAAGCTGTCATGTCTCTTACTTAAATCTCACTATTGCTTTTATAGACCGGGTCTGGTGGATGGTTGGTTAGTTATTTGTGGCTCAACCACTCACAAGCAACAGAGATGATTTCGCGGCTATGGGTTTGGTGGATGGAGACTGTCTTCTGTGTCTTTAATGTAACAAATGCGTATTTTATGATACGTAACGATTTTATATGGTGCATATTATTGATGTCAATAATTCATTAGGGAGATTTCCAATCTTTGTCTGATGTTTCAGATCATTCTCTGTGTTTTCCGTTTTATGTTGCGTGTTGTCTGTCTGTTCGTTATGTCCACCGCACTAAAATTTCCCGTTTGGAAAAACAAAGATGTATTTGAATGGCTGTGTTTAAAGAATAACGTCTTCTGGCCAACGCGGCATGGGTAATCTCAAAGACGATGGCACCGGAAAAAGCGTGTCACAGTACACAATTTGGACCAATTAAAGATACCAACCCACGACCTTTGCGTAGAGAGAAAGTCCACAAACAAATCGAAAGGCCAGAGAGAAGCTATACAGACCCAACACCCTCCGGTTTCTCCTACTTTAACCTTTTGCGCGCAGCCAGTCAAGTTTTGGGCAGACGCTGTGTTTTTCGGTTTCAAGTCAGGTCGAATGTATTTTCCGACTCTCTAGTAGGGGCACTGGACAAAAAGAAAACAAACACACATACAGTACAGCCACTGTTCGCTCACTGCCAGCCTCTGTGGGTCTGTTACTAGTACTGTACGTGTGTCCAAGTGGTACATGGGAACACACGTCACTACTGATGTGTCAGTTGATGAGCCGCACTGACTGTCACATTCACCAGATTGCCAATGCGGAACAGCCTCGGCCCAGACCCAGGAGCACACTCTGCAGTCCTGCCCCCTTCTCCAAGAAGCAAGGACACGGCATTGGCCGAATGGAGCAACGCTAACAGAGAAACTCTGGGGCACCAAAACGGAACTCCTAGAAACCACGGAATTCACCAAAGCCACCAACCTAATCATCTGAGGCAGAGTCCAGCACAGGGAACGCAGAAGACGATGAGCTGCACTGAAAGGGTTAAACCGCAAGCGCCAACATTACGTTCCCGCTGAAATCCATCGACCGTCACCCGTTCTGAGGCCGGCCGGGGCACCCATTCCTTTCCATCCACGAGTTTGATTCATTACGAATCATAATCACGTGTTTCATAACGTGAAATTAACCGAACATCGCCGGTGGTTTCTGCTAGGAGATTTTTTCCCTCCCCCCCCCCCCCCCCTTTTTTTTTTCTCTTTCTTTAAAAAGGGCTATTTCCGCACAGATTCTAGGGGATGAGTCACACAAACAGACCCAACCATTCATTATGTCCCCCAATTTTGTTTTCATAATGATGGGGTAAGGGAATTATTTCGGTGAATGATATCGATGCCTGGAAGAGGTGCATTCAACGGCCTCCTCTGTGTGTGTGTGTGTGTGTGTGTGTGTGTGTGTGTGTGTGAGAGAGAGAGAGAGAGAGAGAGAGAGAGAGAGAGAGAGCATCGGGCTGAAATGTGTCTGCGGTTCACCGAACTATTTTTTTAAAAGGAGTTCTCTTAAATTTGTTGTAATTTTAATTAAAAGAATAGCTGGTACCATTGATACGGGGTTTCTTTCTCACCAGTGCCATGTCACTGGTTTATGCTTTCAATGGTTCTTCAGTTGACGTTTTTTGGGTCAGTGTATGTGTGTGTGTGTGTGTGTGTGTGTGTGTGTGTGTGTGTGTGTGTGTGTGTGTGTGTGTGTGTGTGTGTGTGTGTGTGTGTGTGTGCCTGCGCGCGCATGCGTAGGTGTTTACTATTTTATTCACTGAATGTGTAACATCTCTGAACTTCAACGCGTTTGGTTGTCGTATATCTGGTGCAAAGATTTTTTTCTCTCCCGCAACATGCCCCCACCCCTCTGCGAACCCCATCCCCACCCCACCCCAACACACGTTCTCCCTATACCTCCATTACCCTGGTCAACCCCCCCTTCCAAACCTCAAAAAATCGTCTCCGCTCTTCCAGCACCGTCTCTTCACTCGGCGAAAACTTCATTCACTCGTGCGGGCGCACTTCGCAATTTAAACACTTTCAGGTCTACGTGTGTATGAAATTTCCCGAAACCAATTATTTCTAATGTGAAATCGCGTGTGGGAAAATTGCCTCTAGGAACGAGGCCGTGCCCAAAGTGGGGAAGTAAATGGTTACCCAGTGAAATTACCGTCCGAAAGAAAAAGAAAAGAGTCAAAGCACACGTGGCGATATATAGTTTACGGCGCCTGCGCAGAAAAAAAATCTCCTACTGTCTGTCAGGGTATTCATACGCAATCACTGCGGGACAGAGTTCAGAGATGAATAAGACTAAGAGCGACTAGCTGCTGAAAAGAGCGCATGAATCAAGAGTTGCATGCGCCAATCAGTCGAAGCACGCGCAGAGGAAAGTCAAGGAGACGACAGCTCCTTCAAAAACTGCATACATCTGCAACGGTGAAGAAGTTTTAAAACTAATTCTTTCTCTTTTTCTATTTTTTTAAAAATAACATTTGACGTCAAAGTTTGCAATGGTGTAAGGTCACCCTGAAAACTATGACCACCTGACAGTAAGGAACTCCAACAAAGCTTGATGCCTTGCGTCTGTGATTTCTGGAACTGCATTCTCTCTCTCTCTCTCATCATCATCATCATCATTATCATTATTATTATTATTATTCTCTCTCTCTCTCTCTGGCTTCTTGATTTCGCTTGATCAGGAGCCGACGTTTTCCCGACGTTTCGACAAATCTGTGTGTATCTTTTAACCGCATTTCAACTAGTTTAAAGCTGATCTCAAACTTGAAAGGTGTCTGTAAACCTAAGTGGCCCAAAATTCCCTGAGTGTTTGAATGCTGAAGAACTCTTAGTGATGTACTCCTGAGGGGCTAAGTGTTCAGGAAGTCCATGGAACAGCAAGGGTGATGAGACGGTTGGCGAAGCACGAAGGTCGCAGAAAGGGGAGAGAACCGGCCGGAAATAGAAAGGCGAGAGAGAGAGAGAGAGAGTTGGGGGAGGGGGGGGAGGTTTCATCCTCACGACACTGGCGGGTTTGCTCCATCGGGTTAAAGGCTCCAGATGGTGATCAGCCGAGTTACATCAGTGCGCGGCAGAGTAAAATACACCGCTCGAAACAAAACCCGACGAAAGAATGACTACGACTGTCATCCAGCATGAAGGTACGACACATCTCGTAAAGCCTCGCGATATACACGAGACTATAATTATATAGTATTTAATAGGGCCTTATTTCCTGACAATTGTTCCACAAGAAAACAGGAGGGAGAACACGTCTGAGCAAGGAAAACCAAGCAGGGATAAGGCGCTGTGGTAATAAACACGATGACTGTTTTTAACGCCGGTCCGTCGACACTTTAATTACTGCCAAACTTCGACCTTGTAGACACGTAGACACCACCGCAGACACCACCCCCCCCCCCCCCTTCATCCCCCCTCTCCCCTTCATCCACACCCCCCCCCCCTCCCCAAAGATGCTGATGGAGAGAGTGGTGATGGAGACGGTTGATCAGAATGCGCTGGACGCCGCCATCATGAGAGTGAGTGAAGTGCGGAGACAGGCAGCAGGAAATGGCCCGTGCCCGGGTGAATCAAAGCCCAATTTCGGGCCGCCAGCCTCTCTCGTGCTGACGCCACGCGCCGCCACATTTTGCCTGTCACTCAGTTTGACAGTGCTGTACATACTGCTCTAGCTTCGGTTGTTGTTTTTTTTTTTCCAACACATACATACATACGTACTGCTGTGGCTACTATATACTGCTCTGGTCTCAAGACATACATACTGCTCTGGCTATACAAGACATAGGCCTACATACTGCTCTGGCTTTCCAAGACATACATACTGCTCTGGCTTTCCAAGACATGCATACTGCTCTGGTTTTCCAAGACATGCATACTGCTCTGGTTTTCCAAGACATGCACACTGCTCTGGTTTTCCAAGACATGCACACTGCTCTGGCTTCCCAAGACACACATACTGCTCTGGCTTTCCAAGACATACATACTGCTCTGGCTTTCCAAGACATACATACTGCTCTGGCTTTCCAAGACATACACACTGCTCTGGCTTTCCAAGACATACATACTGCTCTGGCTTTCCAAGACATACATAATGCTCTGGCTTTCCAAAACATACATACTGCAAGACATACATACTGCTCTGGTTTTCCATAACATGCATACTGTAGTAGGATTTCCAGCGGACAAGGTATAAACTGCTGCAGGCATCGACTGGGTCGTTTGGGCCATCTTAAACTTGAACCACCTTATCAAAGGACACCAAACCGAACGACACATGTTGGAGGCATCTTATCAAAGGACACCAAACCGGACGACACTTGTTGGAGGCATCTCTGCCGTCAACGACAGCCAATACAGACACAAGTGCCCATCGAATCCAAGGCGCTTGGACCCTTTCTCCAGTTCAGATGTCGGTAAGTCGGATTTTTACGAAACGCTCAGATGTATTAGAGTCTGAGATAGTCAGAAATACCAAACGGATTTCTAACTCGCGACCCGAGCAACTGAAGTCCAACACTGTACGAACTCGGCTGTCTACATCCCAGGGGAATAAGGAGACCTACACTCCCGTTCTAGGTCGTACAAGTTGGGTACGCCTGGTAAACGCGCTTGTGGGGTAAAACAGAGCCAATAAGCTTCCTGTAACTGGTAATAACGGATGTGCAGGAACAGGAGAAGAAGGTGCTGTTCTCAACAACCACTTTCATCGGGCGCCAGCCACATTTCCTGCCTACTCCCTACTACATCGACAACACTTGTAACACACACACACACACACACACACACACACACACACACACACACACACTCTCTCTCTCTCTCTCTGTCAACCTGTGCACACTGAACACGAGAATGACTAGTGATTCTAAGTTCATGTTCTCCCAAGAGGATTAGCAAAAACCCAACGATGCAAACGTGTGAACTCTTGAACTGAGAGAATAAGCATGGACAGACGCTGCAACCTACTAAACTTTTTATCCCCTACCTGTCTAAATCATTGCTGCACGAAAAGAAGCATAGGCTCAATTCTGGGACTCGGCCCTTTTGACTCTACTGCGAGGACTGTAACACTATAGCCAGTGTGTTAGAATACCGAAGGGCCTGAAACAGGGGAGACAAATTTATTCCGAAAGTTTGGGCTAAAGTTCCTTCACTTCTTCTTCGGTGGCTTAGGGGAGCCAGGGTGGCCGAATGGTAGAGCGTTGGACTTCTAACGCTCGGGTCGTGAGTTCGTATCCCAGCTGGAGCCATATATTTGTGCTGGCTTTTTCCTCGTTGCCCCGTCTTTGATATCACCTGTATGTGGTGGAAAAGGACGTTAAACCCCCAACCCCCCCCCCCAACCCCCCGAGACTGATAGGGAAAGGAGAAGAGAAAGAACACTAGGGCACAAACAATTTCACAAGAAATCCACAAACACTACGTAGAGTATTTTTTTGAAGCATCAACAGGATAACTGATGGTGCTGGGTCACAATACCCTTTCATATCGGTTACATCCCCCCCCCCCAAAAAAAAAACAAAAAAAAACTTAACGACTCCCCTGGCCCCCGGGGCGCCCAGACAGGGCCCAGACCGCTAATCTTGAGCCAACACCTTTAAAGTGGGCCACTAAAGCAAATATCATCCCGGCCAATCCTTCCCTCAAGCCACGCCTTATCTCGTTAGCGCCGACTTCAGGAAGGCCTTCGATCATTTTCCGATTGGATTTATAGCACGCCCAGGCTATTTGCAGTGTTATACATTTGTCGCAAAGCGCTGGGCTGATCAAACGGAGACGCTGGGGGAACATTTCTGGTCCTCCAGGGGCGTGTGCGCGCAGTTTTGAAGTGGCGCTGAAAAGTGTTAAGTGTAACAAATTTGTCAAGCTTTCCCCCTTCTATGTTGCTGTTTTATTAGCCGATCGAGACAGGACGATGAGAAAATTCTAAGCTGTATGTCTGCTTGGCGGAATGTGTTTTTCGTCACAAGACCTGGCTGGAGTGGGGGTGCTTACGTAACGTGTGAAGTAAACTTTACAGGAAACTTTCTCATGGGTAATCAAAGGGTGGGTGGGTGTTTGGGGGGGTTTAACGTCCTTTTTCACCAAATACGGGCGATACCAAAGACGGAGCAACGATGAAAAAGAGAGCACAAATATTTGACCCCAGCCGGGATACGAACTCACGACCCGAGCATTAGAAGTCCAACGCTCTACCATTCGGCCATCCCGACTCTCATGGGTAATCAAAGCTTCAACGTGAACAGTTAAGTGAATAAGACTAAGAGACTGTAGCTGACATAATCACAGCCGTCAGTGCGGTAAGACACTGCATGTTGTTCAGAAAAGGGGCTTTTCTTTGAACTTCCAGCTGCGTGACTAATTTAGAGTTCACTGGCTTCAAGCACTAGCTGTTTACACAAGAAGAGGAATAAAAACCTGACTCAAGCTGTTTCCACGCAAAACCAACCAATCTCTGCTATTCAGTTGTACGCACACGAACTCAAGTACCCGTAAAATTACCCAACAGTTCCAAAGACAATGGGATGTAATGGAGAACAACAGGCAGACAAACTCCCGTTTCCACCCACAGGGTAACCACGCGTGTCAGTTAAGCAATCACACATCTTCCAGACACATTCACAATGCTTCTCTGTATCTGTACCCTCATCTATAAAAAGGGACTAAGCCCAATAAATCTGACAGACGCTTGGTGGGCCCTTTTTCCCCAAATGACACTGCATCTTCCCGTTTCGTACAGAAGTCTACACACATACAAGAAACATCTGAAGAAGTCATAACGGAAAGGAGGATCTCTTGAGAGGTGGGGGTAATTGATTTAGCGCCATTACACGAGACAAATGTAGCAGGGAAGGCAGACTGAGACCGTTTAGAGATCTGGAAGCTCACGCAGGAGACATCAACTTCAGATCAGGACCACCTGTGCGACTTTTTGAAAATGGCTGCGACTACGGTTTAGGTTCCCCATCCATCGCACAACTTTTTGCACAAGAAGCCCGCGGGGTATCCATCGCGCTGAACCCCCCCCCCCCCCTCTCTCTCTCTGTACCAGCTCTTCGCTGACTCAAGTGGTATTCCTTCCATGCATTTCGTCAGTGGAATCGACGGTCTGTATAAGCGACCAGCAAGCAGTTTCTTTGTTGCTATGTGAAAGCTTGTGGGGACTTTGAACAGCAGCGATGCTTGGCCTGTTTTGTGACTGGCGAAGAATATTCGCTCTGGAGAGGTCTATTTAATGCACAGCAATCATTCCGCTACAAAGGCGGGGGAGACGAATGATCGAAAATGCACTCACTGCAACGTACACGATCACTAATGACTCAATAACAAATCGATTACTGTACGATTCCAACGGTACTATACGATTTTCTACCTCCAGTTTCGCGACCAAAGTTGATCACGGTCATCCACACAAGCCGTCGACGCCATTTTCTGGTCATAGAAATAACTTAGAGTTTGCACACGCCTCTCATACAAAACACACTCAGGGACTTTATAATAATGATAAACTGTCACTTTACTCAATTCCTACCAAGCAAGTTTTGGGGTTGTGCACTAGTGGCCTCACTAGAAATAATAAATAATTGATTTACATGAGGCTTATTGGGAGTGTTGCACTTTAATTATACTCGTGTTTGCTGCAGTAAGAGCCGTTAAAGATCTAAGCTCCCAACAAAAAGCTTTCCGAAGTGTGATTTTTTTTTAAATTTTTTTTTTTTAGCGTCGACCGTGCAAGCACAGTCAACTCTGTCACAGTTGCAGAGTTTTCAGCGTCCCTGAAACCCCAACAAAAGCCAAGGACAGCCTGATTTCACAGCTCAGTTTGTGTTTTGACACTGAGCGAGAAAGATCGTGCAGCACCTAACACCCACTAGACACTGCAGCGATGTGTCTCGCTCACTGACCAAAAGCCAAACAATGTCACGGCAAACTCGTGCTCTGGTTTTATAAGGGTCCCCGAAGCGCTGAAAAGTCTGCAACTGTGACAGAGTTGCCTGGATTATGCACAGTCGAAGGGTCGCAGTTTTCAAAAACGCAATGTTTGCGGCTTTTTGCTGAGATTGCAGACCTTTAAGGAATCGCAAATCTTCCGTGGTTTTCGCATACAGAGCCAAATCCGAAAAAGAGTCAAAAACGTGGGATACTCGTGCGCGGTACATGCGATAAACCCAACGACATCCAACGACACAGAGGTAAATGCGTCCACTGCAACACTGACGATCACCCGTGACTCAATGAAGAATCGAATCCTCACAGAGTCTTATCGTACAACTTCAATGGTACGATACAATTTTGCACTCTTGCGTGGCGATCAACGCTGATGATCACTGCCACATCTAGACAAGCCGTCGACGCCATTTACCTTACGCAGACACGCGACGGGAGATAATCGTTACAGCGGGAGAGTTGTTGCGCCTGACGGGAGCGGTAAAAGTGTAATTCCTGAGGTAGGTAGCCATTTAATGACCTAATCACCCGCACAGGCGTCTCTCATTTACCTGGCGTTTACAGGGAGGTGTAATAGGTACACCGGAAACTGCATGCCACAAACCGAGCGTTTTCATTACGGGGGATGTCAGGGTAGTCGGGAGAAACTTAAGCTGGACTGAAGACGGAGCCGGCTTGACTTTCAATGGCTGAGGTCGTGAGTTCAAATCCGGGCGTCACATGGTAAATGAAACTCCGAGAGAGAGAGAGAGAGAGAGAGAGAGAGAGAGAGAGTTGGAAAAAAAAAAGAAGAGTTTTGGTGGTAGGTGTGCAAGTAGTAACCTATGCAACCTGTTTACTATTGTGTTGGAGATTATTGTCCATCTTCTGTGTTTATTCAATTTCCCTTTTGTGATAAAGTATTTTTGAGTCTGAATTGTTTGTCCTGTCCCCAGCTCCTTTTCTTGCCGTTTTGGCCAGGCCAGCTTAGGTTCACCACCTACATGTAATTCACCCTCGATACATGGTTCCTGTCCTTGCTGAACACTCCCTTCTTTGTAGAACCCAAAGTTCTGACTAAAAGAAAAAAAAAAGAAGAAAAAAAAAAGAAGAAGCAAGAGTTTCTAGTCTGCATTGTTTTCCCCAAACCTGATACTGTTTTCCGAAAGTTTTGATAGTGTCTCGTGTTGTCTGGCGTTGAATGTGTCTCACCTGGCCGCCTGTGCATCCGGTCAGACTTGATTAAGTTCCACGGGAGTGTCTGTATGTAACATTGCGTGCAGATTAATAGCTTCAGCTTTGAAACGGAAATAAAGACAGAAGAAGGTTTTGAAAACAACACCTACAGAAACTCTCAAGACGCCCGGGAAAAAAACAAACAAACAAAAAACCCTCTCCCTTCCGCCCAGATGGGTCGAGTTCAGTTTATTTGTCTTGATATTATGAGGACAATGCTACACTGAGTATCTGTCTCAAAAACCAGCTCAGATCGGATGCACACGATTGATTTTCAGGAAAGCTAAGGTTTCGGTCCACCTGCAGCTTTTCTATCGCGACTAGGAAAGACACAAGCGTGGCAAGATGTACAGCTGATTACACAGGCAAGCGTGATTAAAACACACACACACACACACACACACACACACACACACACACACACACACACCCTACAACAGGAAAAAAAAAAGAAGAAGAAAGAAAAAAGGAAGCGGGGAAAAAAAAAACCCAGAAAAAGGCTCGGAAAGCCGGAGGAAAATCGCCCACGCTTTTGAAATATGAAGCAGTAAAACCGGTCTCGCCTACTACTAGGCACCGCAATATATCCGGCATTAGGACTGCCCACAAGGAGGACAAGAAGACAGAAACAAAACAACGACACCACCACCAACAACCAAACACAAAGAAAGAAATCCCCATAATCCGCCATGGTCTATGGCAACATTCTCGAAACAGGCGGAACAGTGCCTGAAGTAACCTAGCCGGAAACAGCTAGGTCAGCTATTTGAGAATACCAGGCATTTTACAGTAAAAGCAATAACCGAACCGGTTGAAAATACAACCAAATGCACTGTTCTACTGTTACTGTTACTTTTAACTACGCAACACAATTCTTAATCTTGCCTCTTAGAATCATGGGTTTATCAGCCAGGACGAAAGGCAAATCCCTATAGTTATAATGATGGACACTGTGACTGATTACGATGGACTTCCAAATCACTGAGTGGAGTGAAAATCGCGTACTGTGCCTGTCCAGCCCTCGTGTACACACGCACGCACAAATATCAAGTGTGCACGCTAAAACTCCCACGTCCGTCTTTCGAGGAAGAGTAGGCTGTGGCTGGCTGGTGGCGTGGGCAACAGAAATACTGTCGCCGGCATACACCAGAGTGAAAACTGAGCACGGTGAAGGTTTGCCAATAAAGTAGCGCTTAGTGGCAGCAGGCTTTCACTGCTTCGTCCTCCAGCCCTGCGGCGTCATGAGCATTTAAGAAAGGATGGATATGTGCGCCGAGGAGCAGTCTACCATACCATACCACAAATATCTCTTGGGCTGGTCTGGAATCTCGTGCAAGACAGATTCACTTCAGAGCCGCACGACAGCCTTGCAATGAAAACGCAGCAGACAGGTCTAAAACAAGCAAACATCCTGCAGAAAGCGATCCCCGGTTCCCGTGAACCATTTCTCACCCTTCCTTACACACTGCGTAACGCTACAGTAATCGCACGTGTGGCCGGCCAGGTAGACTGACGGACTGACCTGGTGCCACAAACGCTATCCGGCCATTGGTTATAGTTCCGTACTAGTAAGAGACAATTAAAGGCAAATATTCCAACATTTCTACGCCCAGCAACTGAAAAGACAGCTTTTGATTGGGAACGGCTGTGCTTATGACTGAGTCGGTGCGCCTGAGCGTTCGAAATAGTTTATTTGGAGGTTAGTAAAGCTCTAACTGCAATACACCCGGCGACCATCATTTCTAGGCTTCACAGCCAAACATCTACAGTGCTGCGTCGCGAAAAATCTACCTGAAACCTGAGGCAGCCTGTATGCTGTGTCCAACACGTCATGTGCACCAAAGATCACGTGACTGTTCGGGCTGAACTGTACACTGTCTAGGGCCATGTTCCACTTACAGCCCCAACGTCCAACAATTTCTAGGCTTCACAAGACAGAGACTGTGTCTGCACGAAACGGTCTATTTTCACCCTTTCTACAGTTTACGCTGAGCGGGACCGTTCTGAGCTGTTTTCGTGGTAGCTATCAACACACCACTTAAGACGCCTGGTCAGTGACAGCGTCTGTGATGCTGGCACTGAGCCAATAGAAGTGTACTTGATGACGCGGCGACCACACTGAGCGCTCCAGTAGTGTAGCACGACAGTCGGCGTAGAATTTGAATGTTCGACCCCTCGCGCAAAGTGTTCATAACATTGTATTGCATTAAACGCTGCACTAATCATCAAGATAGAGTATTTTGAGCGTACAGGTGCACTCGGCTCACAATTGGAAATGTTTCAAACCATAAGCTGGCATAGCAACGCTGGAATTATCCCGCTCAAGAGAATTGTTTACAAAACTGAAGTGTGCGTTGAAATTCTAGTCGCTGCAGATTACGAGAGAGAGAGAGAGAGAGAGAGAGAGAGAGAGAGAGAGTTACTGAACTAGTCTGGCTGTTATGTGTGAACAGCGGGGGCTAGGGGGGCTGGGGAGGGGCCTAGCGGCATCACACGAGTTTCCATTCTGATATTTATTTATCATCAATAAAACAGATGCGGCCGGTTCGCGCTTAAACAAAGCGAGAGAAAAAAAACAAAACAAAACACTTCACATCTTCTCAGAGCGGAGAGAGAGAGAGAGAGAGAGAGAGAGAGAGAGAGAGAGATTCAAACGACTTTATTGTGTCCATCAAGAACAAATTTGTTTTTTGTTCAGGGGCATGAGTAAATAAAATGAAATAAAATAAAATAAAGGGTTAATAATGAGAGAGAGAGAGAGAGTACTTGAATAAGTGAAGACGCATATGCAGCCGGGCTGCCAGAAAACTGTAGGCAAGAATGCAGGAAAATGGAATTGACATTTTCACAATGAATCAGCATGGCCATAGTGGCTGCGACATTAAGTCAGGTTGTATTTGTAGGCGAAGGTGCCGCTTCAGTCTAATGGCGATTTCGCACCTAGGGAGATGTCAGAACATCGAGGGGAGGGTAAGACGGCAGGAGGATTCAGTCTTAAAACTTTGCTGTGAAGGAAAAACAATCTACGATAAAAGCTTAGACAAATGAAAATACAAGTAAAACAACATCGCAGATGTTTTGACTCAGCCATGTCCTTTTAGCAACCGTACCGTTTGATTATTTTACAATCATGTGTGTTAGTAACAAGAGGCGCCGGTTCTACGTGGCTGACATCGCCGCGCGTTCAACCCAACCCGCATGCTTACGTGAAGCAAGAGCATTCACTCATTCACCAGACATCAACACATTACAATCACGTGATGCAAAGGTCAGCTAAGCCACTCAAATTACCACCCGTTTTCATTCACATTCTACAAACTCTCCTCACAAAAACCATCATCCTCATCTCCATCATCACGCATAATAAAAATTGCCCCAGTTTCCGATCCCTCTGTGGATTCCACCCAGGTACGGTACGGCATTTGTCTGCTACAAGGCGGCCTTACTAGTCTCCTAGTGCGGTTTGTGTTTTTGCTTCAATAAAAACAAAAACAAAAACAACAACATTGTGGCGCTCAAGAGCCTATCAGTCTCGGCTTGCAGATATAGTGGCACGCTCACGCTCACCAAGCGCATTCATTCACGCATTCACCGACCAGCATATTACAATCACGTGGGTCACCTCAGCCACTGAACTGACCACCCACTTTCCCTTACACCCGATAAACGTTTCTCACAAAACCGCACAACACTCTACCATTGTAGCAGATATGCTGGCAAGCAGCTCACTAGTGTCACAATCGGTACGGCATTTGTCTGCTACAACTTGAGGCGGCCTTCCTAGTCTGCTAGTGCGGTTTGTGTTTTTGCTTTGTCAGTCTGGTTACAAAAGCACTCACGTGTAGCCAATTACACGTCAGGGGGAGGCTGAGAGCATAATAAACATTGTCTGGTTTATGTTCCTGAACCCCTAACTGGAAATAACCTTTGTAGCGCTACAAGTTGGATAATTCCGTTATACTATCGAGGACAGTACCAAGTGTAACAACAGCGATGGCTGAGCTCTCTGGATATTAAACAATAATCGCATCAAGTTCATATAGGCGCTTTATTCCATATAATTATGTCAGTGGCTCTAAGCGCCGCGAGCCAAACCCAACACGCACACTCACGTGAATCGCACGCATTCTCTCACAAACTGGACATGAACACTATGCATTCATGTGTTGCGAAGGGCCAGCTCAGCAACTCGGAGTTTTAGAATTAGTTTTATTTTCGAATTTTGTGGGCTGAACATTTCAGTCCAAAGCAGAGGGGGGAGAAGCCGGAGTATCCGGAGAGAACCCCCAAGGATCGGCCCGAATGAACGGTGTCACGCGGAAAGAGAAAGAAAAATTCTTCGGGCTGTGTGTGTGTGTGTGTGTGTGTGTGTGTGTGTGTGTGTGTGTGTGTGTGTGTGTGTGTGTGTGTGTGTGTGTGTGTGTGTTGTAAAGTATATTCTGTTCCAAGCATTGCTCCGTGAAAGATTCATTCTACAATATTATGGCTGAATGTCTCCGTATGTTCACTACACTATGTCCTCAAAACGGTGCAGATTATACTTGCAAAGCCTTAATGTTGAGGTTAATGTGTGTATAATTTATTGAATTCGTATATATAATGAAATCGTATGCGCTATTAATCTGTATATGATCAATCTACGAATCATTGCTGGACAATGTTATTCACCACTCCAAATATGCACCAGGGGGGAATGCAATAAGTCACATCATTTGAATGTGAATGTTTCTGTTGCAGCGTGCTTTCTGTCATTATTGTTTCATATCAAGGGCCTGAACACTCGATTATTATGTCTCAGGAAATAATATAATGATCGACAAAGAGAGAAAAATTCAAACAGAAATTTCTTTATACCACCGACCTGGTTATGCCTGATGCCAAATCACCAGGCCGACTGTATTTGAGAACTCGACTGTGTTATTTCAGTATTCACTTGACCCGTCTGTTACATTACGGTGCCAGTGGGTGGTGCTGATGGTCACGTAGTGGTGGCGGCGGGAGTTGGGGGGGGGGGGTTGGGTGGTGGTGGTGGTAAGGGTTATAGGCCGGTGTAGATACTGAACTTAACCTTACGCAAAAATTCAAGCTATCCCTCCCTCATTCCTCTTTGATCTTGCAACGCTCATCACGTCCACAACCCTAGGCCTTTCCTCTAAAGATGCCACCACGCAAAACCCAGATTAGGAAGCGTCCCGTGAACTGCGCGTCACAATTTGACGAACACAGGCCCAGCAAAAGCGATTCGTCACCATTATGAGAAGAACAAACTGTAGGCAAATATCCATTCTGCGCCTATCACGATTCCGTCTGTTCGGATCACGTGGAGGAGAGGGCGGGGATAAAAAGGTTAAAGGAACAGACCGTTACTGGCGAAATTCGATACGCCAGACACGAGACCATACTTACAGTACAGTCAGGAGGGCTTTTTCACGGGTTGGCCTGTGGTGTTTCAGGCCTGTGTACCGCCGTGGCCGCCGCGCTCTCTCTTGCTCAAGAAGTTAATAGTTTACACTTATTCTTTCCCTCACGTTTTAATGTTTAGCAAGGGCAGATTCTTTAAAGAGGCTGTGTAGTACAATAGTGTATTCAGTGAAATTACATACAAAACCACAAGCGACACCCAAAGCTAAACATGGATGATAAGCGAACTGAAAGGTGATCCACCGAGGGTTTTTGTTTTTTTTTGGACATGTGATTCCCCCTTGGCCTTTCAGGTACTGAAAACAATGACTCTACGACACATTAATTCTCGAACCCCCCCCCCCCCCCCTTGTGTCTAAGCGTAGGACTAAGTGTCGTAGTAATTCAGTTACTCTCTGTGCTTGTCCCTGACTTTATTATAGTGGTCTACCAACGTGTGATTAGCGGCTAGTGGTTATAATCACATTATCGTAACTACTTCAACCCAGTTCAGTCGTTCCGCCCGCCAAACACGTGTCTAAAGCGTAGGAAAGAGAAACGAGAAAGAAATCAAATCGCACTCCAGCACCGTAGAACGCTCCGTGCTGAGTGGCCAAACGATTACTTAGACCTACGGCACACGCTACGGGCCTGCGGAGCGTTTGTCCGCTGGTCGATCGGCTTTTCTGTTCACAAGCTACGAGCGTGTACTGTAGTGACTGAGCGGACTGCACCGCCGGCCTGACGCTGAACAAACCACAAAAAGCGAAAGCGCGAGGTCAGCGGCGACTGACTGGCGTGGCGAGCCCAAAATACGACCGTGTTCTATTCACTGACGAGCCGACGGCGTCCAGCTTCTGTGCTCCTGGCGAGCCGATTTAATTGGCTGGGAGTGCATTTTACCGCTGGTAGACGTGCAAAAACGCCACGTCTGGCGGAGCCCTTACTCTCACTTGGGTTGTGGTAGGCTGGGAGACGGATACAGAACCACAGGCCTAAACCATATCACGCCGACGGCCCCAGTAAAGACGCCGTCTGACAGAATATGTTCACCACACCCTCCTTACATCACCATCAACGTCACATGCCCAAAATTAATCAGCTCGCTGTCTTAACCCGCTCTTCCTTTCTCTACTAACCATGTTCGTCCGTCCTACATGCTTCACAGCTGAACATGCCCACACTGCTGAGCTTATGTCTTGGCCTGATAAGTAGCAGTGGTGGTGGTGGTGGTGGTGGGACAGCAACAGCAGCAGCAGCAGTAGTAGTAGTGGTAGTAGTAGTAGTAGTTTCAGTTTTCTCCACTGACTGTCAGTTTTGATAGTTTCCCCTCACAGTTCATCTTCAAGTGCTTGTACTATTTACAGTTTCCGAGAGAAAAATAATAATAATAATGAGTATTGTATAGGCGCTTTACCCAATTTCCTGAATCAGCTCAAAGCGCCGCGAACTGAACCCAACACGCACGCTCACGTGAATCACACGCATTCTCTCACACACTGGACATACACATAGTACAATCACGTGGTGCGAAGGGCCAGCTCAGCTATTTAAATTCGGAATTTAGAATTGCATTTATTTTTCAAATTTTGTGGGCTGAACATTTCCAAAGCAGAGGGGGAGGAAGCCGGAGTACCCGGAGAGAACCCCCGACGATCGGCCCGAATGAACGGTGCCACATACGAGAAGGAAAAATTCTGTGCCCCGAGTGGGATTCGAACCCCTCACCTCTCGCATTGGTGGCAGGTCTCTTAACCACTAGACCACCGACCGCCCCTAAAAAAACAAACGTCAAAGTTTGTAAAAGGCAGATAGATTGACGACGGAGGGCTATACCATAATTATAAATCCATTACACACGTGAGTCAACGGAACGAGAACGAAATCACATTCACCGATACTTCTAAACCTCTCTTTCGGAAAATGCTTTTATTCACTGCTGTTGTTAGTATATGATCGATGCGACCATCAACGGACAAGCGTCATGTAACGGAACCCTAACGTATACGTCCTCAGTGACGTCAAGGCCCCCAAACCAACCTCGGACTCCATTCTAATCTACTCTCCCAGCGTCTTGGGTTCCTATCACAGAGAGACACAGCCATGAGGGTCGTGACTTCGGGGTCACACGCCGGCGTGACCGGGTCCACCCCTTATCGCCAGGAGACTAATTGCAGAGAGATAGCTAGCGGAGTGTCCGAGGGAAAGATATAGCGCTGGGATCGGCATGTTATGGCATCGTATTGTTCCTGCAAGTGCCAGGACGCTTAACCCTACCCCGCCTCCCCCAAGGAACGGCTATCGCTTTGGACTGGGGGAGTGATATACGAGAATGTCCCGTTATGGTCTTGGTGGTGTGTTTTTCTTACGATGGCTTGTATAGGCGGAACTCCGATTTTAGCATGGCGGTTTACACTGGTGGAAATCCGAGTTGTAACTGAATTTCTTTGTTTTGCTGATGTTACTGTCGCCAGTTGTGGGTGACGATTGGATGAAATCCCAGCGCATGCGCTTTCTTTCTTTGTGTGTGTGTGTGTGTGTGTGTGTGTGTGTGTGTGTGTGTGTGTTTTGGGGGGGTCGTTTTGTGTTGTTTTTCTTTCTCTCTCTCTCTGTGTGTGTGTGTGTGTGTGTGTGTGTGTGTGTGTGTGTGTGTGTGTGTGTGTGTGCTCTTGGGATGTTGCGAGTGCGAACACGACAGATTTCAACAAGAGGCCTCTCTCTCTCTCCCTCTCTCTCCCCCTCTCTGTCCTTATTACCATGTAGAGTTTTAGTTTGCCATCCCGCGTGCCCTCCAGGCTGTTTCACTGTGATGCATTTTTAATGGGCGACGCCAGCACTGCACATGTTTGAATGTAAATTCAGTTACGTCTTCTGTTGTTGTTTCAAGTATCGATCAATGGACTTGCCACAGACCCTCCCCCGAAAAGAGCATCCCTGCATTATGAATTAACGTCTAAACTAACAGAGTCCGAGTATTAGCTCAGTTGTGTGCACAACGTCAACATGGATCCATAAATCAATTATGCTAGAACAGGTTTAGAATAAAGATGTACAAGAGGGTGGGTGGGTGGGGGTTTAGGGGTTTAACGTCCTTTTCCACCACACACGGGTGATATCAAAGACGGGGCGACGGTGAAAAAGCCAGCACAAAACTTTGGCTCCAGCCGGGATACGAACTCACGACCCGAGGCATTAGAAGTCCAACGCTCTACCACGCGGCCACCCCGGCTCCCAAAAGATGTACAAGAGTTAATGAATCGAATGCTTGCTGAGATCGTGTGTGCGCGTGCCGGCTGAAGTACAGAAAGCATATCGTGTTTTCGTTTCAAGAAAACAGGCTGAGCTTACGCAAGTGCAGCAAGGGCTCTAGCGTATCGGAACTGGAGTCCTTGAATGCGCCTCGGCACAGGAGGGACACTTCCTTCTCAACGAACCAAGCCTGAAGGCATTTAGCGGCGCGCACGCGCTTCTTACACTTCCTCCAACCCCGTAAAACTGCTTCCCTTAATTAGATGGTTAGCGCTGTTGTGGGGGGAAAGCAAAGAAAAAAAAAATCCATCTTCAGATCCCCCTGCTTTTAAATCTCCATTCTTTAGCATTATCCCGCTACAAATTTCAGGATCAAGGCCTCCATTGCAGCTCCTTACAGAAAAGGACACTTTATGGCCCTGAGGACTTTGTGGGCAGTCGAATGTATTGATCAAATTTCGCCCGCCAGACGCTCAAGTGGACGCAGAGAGTAATAAAGGGCGACAAACGTGTTACAGAAAGAGGTATTACTGCCCTTGGTCCACGGAACAATGATGACAAAGTGGGCTACAAGGGGACTTAAGCTGCCGCTGAGCATCGCCTCCCCTGACGTCCACCACCAAGATCTCGTGAGCGCGAGATGATACGAGAGTTGGAGAACGGTGCAGGAGCAGCATGAAGCGGTGATGACAAAGTGGGCCAAAGCTAGATTTGTCGCGAACGACAGTCTCCGTTGACCGACATCTGTGGATATACACGTCGTTTGAGCAGATGACGATGAACTGGGAGCCCACTAACAGTAGTGTCGACAGACGCGGAGCTGACGTGCTGCAGAGCCAGTCACTACTCTCTCACTCCGCTGGGCATTCCAGCGCACGCATGCTCGGTGGCCTCTCATCCCCGACACCATACCCGCAACGCTCAGATCACTCCTTTGTTTTGCGAGACCCGCCTCAGGGAGCAGCAATACGATTGGTTCGCTGTTGACGTTATACTAGTAAAACGCCTCTGATTGGTCTAGCGGACACTTTTCGCCGGAGATCATGCGCTGCATTGGCGGCGAAGTTACCGGGGAGAGTTTGCTGGTTGTGTCGGAGCTTAACGCCCTTTTCTAGGGGCGGTTTCAAAGACGGCGCCAGAGAGGACTTGAAAAGCCAGCAGAAGCATTTGGGATTCGAACTGAGCACCTGAGCATTGACAGTTCAATGCCCTACCAACTCGTGGTGATCGAAGAAAATACGCATCACCCAAAACTTCCCTAAAGAGGAAAAGACTTTCTTCTTCTGTGCACATGTCCCAAAATGTCCATGTGAGGCATCGTCCAGTGTTGGGTTGCGTTTGACATGTCCTGACGGGGTGCCCACACTATGTCCAGGATTGCATAGTCAGTACTGCCCCCCCCCCCTCTCCCACCACACACACCCACACCCCTTTAGGCAGAAAAGAACCGAAGAATCTCAGAAACCCTCTTCCCAACTCCTGTCCTACCGACTCCGGCGATGTAGGTAATGGCAAAACGGGGCATGGTGTTAGCAGTGAGACTAAATCACTTTGAGCGAGCCAACCCTCCTCGCCGGCCCTTGTCCAGACAGTAAATGAAACAAATTACCGCCGCGAGACTGACCGCTGTCTGCTGGCCAATGAAATTAACCGGCTCTCCGCACATACTGTCAATTGTCTTTGGAGTTCATTTCACCTACGTCGGATCCGCGGTGGCGCGGAGGGGGGCGCCGGAGGAACATGTCCCTGGAGTGATGCTGACTGAATCCGGTTAGTCTCCAGAAGGTGGCTTTGCACCTATATAACCGTCAGCTTAGGCTGACCTGGTCTCGCGCTGGCACGAGGGTAGCACCAGCGGATTACTCGGAAGAGCCGTTCAGGTAGGCGTCGCGATGGCGCAATGGAAGCACCCGCAGGAATGCCGGACACTGCCGTTGAGTTGGGCTTCGCCTTGAGGCAGCAGTAGGTCCCGAGGATCGTCAAGGGGTCGTGGTAAAATACAACTCGCGATGGCGCACAGACGGTATGCGAGTCTGCTGTATATATATAAGCCAAACCGGCTGAGGTAATGCAAACTCCCTTCTTGTAAATATGCACACAGATAAAACTTTCAGCAAAAACCATCACTAGACACTTTTCCCCAATCGATCCAACACACAAATTGTTTGAACAGTGAACTATTTTTGAATAAATGAAGTCGGACGCCCTTGTACGCTGATGAAAAAAAACAAAAACAAAAACAAAAAACCCACCGCCCCCTCCCCTTTTCTCCGTACGTATTTCCCCCATCGATCGAACACACAAAATCCATGCTTGGACAGTCAGCTTAATCACGCGACAGTTCACCTGTCAAACAAGACAAGGGTGATTACACGTACCTGGTTGACAACTCCCTCCCCTTCCTTTCCCGCCCCTCCCCTTTACACCGCCTGTTGTAGAAATGATGGATTAATCTATGTGAAGGACTGACAGCTTCTCCATCATAGACCAATCGCCGCCAGGAGATGTCCAGCCGAGGTTCGACATGATAACTCCGGTCACGCGAAACATCAGACGGGAGGAGAGAAACACGGGGAAAATCTTTTTTATGGTGCGAGGAAGTCAGAAAAGTAAAGCGCAGTTGTGGCCGGAATTATCACGAGAGCCGGAGAGAGAGAGAGAGAGAGAGAGGGGGGGGGGGGGATCATATGGTTAGGGTTGTTAGTGAAGATGTTCTACAACAGAGGATGTTGGAAGTGAAAGATAACTCGCCTTCTCTCTCTGGAAATAAACCCGGCCTAAACGGATTCTTCAGTCAATGAAATGTGTTGATTACATGGGTGCCACTCTTAAATTAAAAAAAAAAGACTGAAACTCAGGTCGAGGTGCAGGGGTACTGGGTTCTATAAGGATGAAACACCAGTCAAACACACATAAGTTTGTGATAGCACTATAAGTTTAAAATATGAATGTGGCACTTATCGTTGGGTACCATAGTAGTATCTGCCCCGTGTTTTCCTCAATTAACGGAATTTCAGTCACCCAGACTGAAGAATGTCATCCATGTGATTATCATTATTGTTTTTTGTTTTGTTGTCTTTTTCTCACGAACTGTTTTTGCATCACCAATGGCTAGGTATAATAATAATATTAATAATAAATTGCTGTTATATAGCGCAGTATCCCAGCAGACGCTGGCTCAGAGCGCTCTACAATTACAATTACACACGGAAACACACACACACACACACACACACACACACACACACACACACACACACACACACACACACACCACTTTCATAACATACAGCCGGGATCTCGATAAAATGAGCTTTGGGGGGGGGGGGGGAGAAGATGAGTATTTACAGACGGATAGAGTTGCGCAAGCAAGCAAGCAACAAACTTGAGACCGTTGCGGAGCTAATTAACTAAGAGGGAGAGAGAAGGCTGACTGGAAGAAGTGGGTTTTTAGTTTGTTTTTAAAAACTGTTAAACATGGAGACTGACGGACAAGTAGAGGAAGTGAATTCCGAACTCTCGGGACCTGGCACCGCTGAAAGGACCTCGTGCCAAATGTAAGCTCTGGGCTTGACGTACCGGCCATAAGGGGGACCTGAGGACCGTTTTATCACCGATGACTGATCAGGATGTGTTTGGCCCGTCCGGGTGTTGCTCAGTACTAACATCTGTATGGTACAGCATAAGGAAAAGTTACTGGAGCATATCGCTAGCCGCGCTTTCACACTCTTTCAAGTGCTGCCAACCAAAGGTGTGCACTAGAACGGTAACAGTAGGCGAGTATATGTTGCGCTGGTCAACTTGTTGGTGCGATCTTCCATTGTAAACAGTTGCTCTTGTTTTTTTTAAGATGAGTTTCTAGTGACCCGATTAGGTCCACGATGCATGCATTTCTTTGGCCCACACGAATGTCACACTATTACACTTTGAAACGGCGCCGGTGTGTGTGTGTGTGTGTGTGTGTGTGTGTGTGTGTGTGTGTGTGTGTGTGCGTGCGCGCGTGTGCGTGCCGGTGTGTGTGTGTGCGTGCCGGTGTGTGTGTGTGTGTGTGTGTGTGTGTGTGTGTGTGTGTGTGTCTCTCTCTCTCTCTCTCTCTCTCTCTGTAGGTGTGGCCACGAATGTGGATACTTTATATGGTAATTATCTTATGCTTTTTCTGTGTTTTTTTATGTCTTTTGTTTTTGTGTTTTTTTCCCCCTTTCTTTAAGCTATCCAGTACCCACACGTGTCTTGCTGTGAAAATGATGACTGATCATGTATTGTGCATGTGTAACTCCCCCTTGTTACGGATCAAGTATCCAAACAATAAAATATGTCGAAGTCGAAGTCTCTCTCTGTAGGAGGTGGGGTGGGGCCGGGGGGGGGGGGGTGGCTAGAGAAAGTGGCCACGCGCCATTTATCATAGTCATACGTAAAATCCCTCGTTTACGACCAGACAGGGCTAAGACTGACTGAAGCGCCGTATTGCAAAAGCATCCACTTGGCAATGAAGTCAAATAGATATCCTACCTTTGCTGCAGCTGGCCGCCACTTGAAGACGACTGTGGGTGTAAACACGCATTTATCAACGAAGGTGATGACGTCCCGCCACGGCAGATCAGACTCCTGGAATCCAGGTATTTACGCCGAGAAATCACGTGAGGCCAATGCTGGTCATCTACCAGGACTAAACGTAACAACTACTGGAGCGCTTACAGACAGGACTGCGCGGCATGACGTCTATACTCCCGTACGTTCTACAATTCAGATCAGACGAGTTGTGACGGGGGCTTCCCACTCGGCTGTGGATGAGCACGGTACGGCCCACCTGACGGGCTGTTTCCCCAAACCCAACCCTACCCTCAGGCCACACTCAATGGCAGGAGAGATGTTCGTAGTGACGCAAAGCTCAGTGTGTACTGACAACATGCATACCTTGCCTAAACAGACATTGCAGACAGCATGTAACGTTTGCCAAGCATAGATACCCTCTGGTTTAGACACATACAACCGGCACGAAAATACCCGATCACGCACATATCCACTCTATCAGTCTGTCGCTCGCTTGTAACCGGGAAAATTACGGCATAAGTCTGACATTTAATTCGACGGAAACATATCATTTTTTAATTTTTTTTTATATTTCTTTTACAATACAGTACAAACATCACAGTGTGTGCAACAATACATGGGTTCACGATACATGGCTACAGCGCTATACAAAATTACAATACAGAGACAGATTACAATCAAAACACTTTAGATAACAATACTGAGTTCTCTCTCTCTCTCTCTCACACACACACACACACACACACACACACACCCTTAACATGGGGAACTATGCACAGACTTGGACAGCCTAGTGTAAGTCATCACAAAAGAAAGTGAACAGGGTTTTTGTTTTCAGCGTCTGAGGCTAAGGCAGTGCCGTATCGAAACCAGCATCGCTGAAATTCCCGCTGTTTACCCCTAGAAACATTTCTTAATTTGAAACATTTCTTGCTGATATCGACTGGCTTGACACTTAACTTTGTTGTTTTTCGCATTTCGAGGAGTGTGCGTGTGCATCCGTGATTATCAGTGCACAGAAGTGAATGGGGTTTTTTTTTGTTTTTTTTGGGTTTTTTTTAATACATTGTCTAATCTCTGTACCGTGCGATATGAACACAGGCAGTCTAGTCATTATGACTAGCGACTAAGCGGCTGAACCATTCTCTATACACGTACCTTCTGCTGTAGTAGTCTGTGTTGTATATGGGACACGCATTCGTTGACTATTATCAGTCAGTCAGACTGAGTGACGAAGTGACTAAGCGACTAAGCAGCTCAACCATTCTCCCCCACCATCGATTTACCACTTCACTGAATCCCCAGGACATAGAAGCCCAGAACAGTATTGACACCTGTCAATCAAGACGGTCTCATCACTTTGTGAAGAGCCCCCAGTCCCCATCTCCCAACCATCTCGACCACAGAGATAGTCGACTGAGATAGCTAACTATGCGGAACTCAGTCTAGCACAAATCACAAGCGCATGCAGCACCCGGGACCGTGCAACAGCCGGCATCCACAAAACTTTGACTCAACAGTTAGATGGCGGGGATAAACACCTGGCCAAATAGGCGAGATGGGCAGATTGATTAAGCGCTGTCGGTGTGTGTGTGTGTGTGTGTGTGTGTGTGTGTGTGTGTGTGTGTGTGTGTGTGTGTGTGTGTGTGTGTGTGGAGAGAGAGGGAGGGGAGGGGGTGGGGAGGGGTTGCAACAGGTGAAAACGTGGGAGGAAGGTGATGGAGGGACAGGTAACTGTATGTGGAATTTGGAGTTCACTTATTTCTCTGAAAAGTCCACGCAAAAATCGCATTTTTACTTGAAATCTTCAGTTAACCAGAAGCCAATATTACGCAATCCGCACCGTTCTCAGTCCAAGCGGGAAGGCCCACGTCTTGCGTAATAGTGGCTTGAAGTGACTCCTACAGGTGTGCAGTGGCCCGTTCTTTTTAACCAGTCTTGAAAACCGCGAATTCTTTAGCACAATACTGGTTCTGTTGTTGTTGTCGTCGTCGTTGTTGTTGTTTTGTCCCCTGTTCGTCTGTTGTTGGTTTTGTTTTTTTTTTGTTTGTTTTGTTGTTGTTTTTTTTTTTTTTTTGGGGGGGGGGGGGGTGTTGTCTGTTTGTTTTCTGTTTTGTTCAGTCACATGGTGCGCATGGGTTGGTCGGGCTCAGTGTTAAGAGTTAAAGGAGTTAAACATCATCTCGTCGTCATTTCCTTTGCAGCGTCACACAATGGGAACATTTCTACACTTCCAAAATTCTACACCAGACACTGCTCTGAGCTGCCGCGTTGGCGAAGCTTAGCATCATACCAATTACACACGTGCTCAGCCACTGCCTCGCACAAGCTGACGTTCAACAGACTGAACCCGAAACGCACAGCGTCTGCCACAGCCCTGCGACACGGCAGACTAGGAGAACTTCGGGCCCGCGTTGAAGTTCTGCTCGTTTGCACGGCCTGCAAAACTCGGCGTATCGCATTTAGAGCTCTACTCATCCGTTTAGACCAAGGCGTTCCCTGCATGTACAGGTCCACCTACTTTTCTTTATTTCTATTTCTGGGATGTTCACACAAGTGACAAACACACAATGACTTGCGACCTCAAACAAGAACATCAACAAGGCAGGAGCAGACACGACTGCATGCGCGCGCGCGCACGCACGCACGCGCGTGCACACACACACACAGATGTGCCTGCATCTCTGGGTGCTTGCGTACACACGTGCTCATTCAAGAAGCAGGTCAGTAATGATCGTAGAAGTTTGTTTAGTTTTGTTTATTTTATTCATATGAGAGCCAATGTAACACACATACTGCATTTCGCCAGTAGCAGCAAATCTGTATCTCTCATCCCGGTACTGCTGATTAAAGAGCTGAATAAAGACGTCCACTGACGCCATGCCTGGTCGACCTACTGACTTCTCTCTTTCCTCTGAACAATACGTAATCAGACCAAACCGAATAGTTCATGTCAACACCAGACCATTGTCAAACGCACTCTGGCATGAGGTCGACAAACATCGCATGGAGCAGCGAAAAGTGTCAATCAAACATTTCACATTGCCCGGACCGCTGCAACGTACATGCATCAGTGTTTGCTGGAGCGAGTTGACTGACGCCCGTCTCGGGGGTTCAAACAAGCATGCGGTAGCGAAAGTGTTAAATTAAATATTTCACATTCCTCGGAAACGCTGGTGCATCAATGTTTGCTGGAGAGCTGACCGACACCGATCTGGGAGTTTCAAACTAGAACGTGGTAAGAGAAGTGTTAAATTAAACATTCACATCGCTCTGACAGCAAGATACGAGTATATGTGTCAGTGTTTGCTGGAGAGTTGACTGACACCCATGTGGGAGTTTCAAACCAGCATCTGGTAGCGAATGTGTTAAATTAAACATTTCACATTCCTCTATGCCATCAGTCAGTGTTTGCTGGGAGAGAGACGACTGACGTTCATCTGGGGGTTTCAAACCATCTCGGGCTGAGAGAGATGCATTACCAGACAACGTAGACTAAACACGGAGTTTGGAAATGTTGAAAGGGGTTGTACCCAGATCTGACCTTACGATCCTCAGGTCAGATGTCTGAAAAAATATTCCCACTGCGCCAGGGCTTGTAGTTTTATCGCCCCGTTTTATTGAGTTTTCCCCCTATGTAGGCCTAAGGTAGAGATGCTGTAGTCAGTTGCACTTAGTGAGTTGTTTTGTGGGCGATGGAGGTCTGTGGGGACGGGCCATCGTAGTTTTGATTTTCAAAACGGCGGCATCGGGAACTGAAAGGCATGCAAAACTTGAGCCTTGGCAATCGTGTCGAGATTTCCGAACCCCGGACCTTCTAGCGATATCAAGTTTGACACTGAGTCAGTCGTTGACCAGCTGAGACATCCAGCTGACCGTCACACGGCGAGGAAGGAAGCGTTTTTCTACAAATATGATCAATGTCACTAAAAACAACCTACATACAGTTTGCAAATCACCGCCCCCCCCCCTCCCCTTCCAGTCTCTCTATCGACAAGGGGAACCGGGGTGGTCGAATGGTAGAGCGTTGGACTTCTAATGCTCGGGTCGTGAGTTCGATCCCGGCTGGAGCCAAATATTTGTGCTGGCTTTTTCATCGTTGCCCCGTCTTTGATATCACCCTATGTGGTGGAAAAGGACGTTAAACCCCCAAAACCCACCCACCCACTTTCTATCGACAACTGGTCACTAAGGGCCTCAGTGCTTCTAAACTGAATCCGTGGCACTTGAGCCCTGTTAGCAAACGATGGTACCTCACGTCTCGCGCTCTCGCTAACCGGTAACTTGACAGGGTCTTAGTGCTTCTCAAACCCATGACGCTCAGACCCTTTTACCAACAAAGGACTCTCACTCTCTCTCTCTCTCAGAATTGCGTGTCACATAAAAGCAACAAGCATGCATCTAATCTGGGAAGGGAGACCCCGAAAATAGCAAGACAAATCCCCCAACCAAAGGGAGGAAACTGCTCGTTTCGACGAGTGAATGAAGGATTAAAGCACAGGTGAGAGAAGTAAAGCTGGCACAGGGAAACAGAGTTGTCTGCTCCTATCTCCAAACTTTCGCCAGAGGGAGCAGGAGGGCTCATTATCGCGCTCTCAACAAATCAGCCCCTGCGCAAAATTACTGCACCTCGCTGTGGGGAAAAACACAGACGATAGCTTCACGTGATGAGGACGAAAACAGGGGGAGGGGGGGATAAATACAGTGGGAGATACAGTTTGAGTGATAATGGAGTCGATGGCTCTGCTTGTTTTTTTCTGGTGTTTCACTGTGGAACGTACCCCCTTCCGCTGCTCTGCTCAGTCCCCATCTACACAAACTAAACTAAACTGAGCACATCTTTTCCTGTCAAGTTCAGTGTATTATATGTTAATCGGTGTGTCCACTATCATTTCGTAAGATTTAATTTTGAAGGTATTGTAAGTAGTATTCCGGCGTCATTAACATCTTCACTTCCGTATTTTGGAGCGACCCTCTACAATACCGTCCGGACTACACTAAGACGAAGTGTGTGTGTGTGTGTGTGTGTGTGTGTGTGTGTGTGTGTGTGTGTGTGTGTGTGTGTGTGTGCGTGCGTGCGTGCGTGCGTGCGTGCGTGCGTGCGCGCGCGCGAGCGCGTGAGAGAGAGAGAGAGAGAGAGAGCTGGGGGGTGGTTTAACGTCCTTTTCCACCACATACGGGTGACATCACAGACGGGGCAACGATGAAAAAGCCAGCACAAATATATGGCCCCAGCCGGGATACGAACTCACGACCCGAGCATTAGAAGTCCAACGCTCTACCATCGGTCATCCGGCCCGGCTCCCCGTGAGAGCGAGCGAGAGAGAGAGAGAGAGAACCTCAACCCAAGACAATGTCAGTTCACCCCCCACAGACACTGCCTCCATTGACTGACGTTACCCCACAAACTAACCGATTTCCCCTTTTCATCAGTTGAAAACGAACATCAAAAGCAACCCGCAAAACCCTTCAGCCGCCTGTTAAACTGCCGCTCACCTGTAATAGACATTTCTCCACGGAAACAAGAACTCTTTTGTAAACACCGATGACACTTGGAGCTCATTAGGGTGAAAAGGGTTCCTTTCACAAAACGAGAAAGAGGGCTAGAACAGATAAGATACCACACATTTCACATAACCATCTCAGTCTCTACTCTCTACCTGCGCCACCCCCAACCACCCCTAAAGTCCTGTAACTCTGCGGTTCAGCCAAACGTGTACGCATGCGCGAAGGGTGAAGTGGGGTTTCCAGGTTACCCCCTGCAGACAGCCGACGTGTTCAATGTACGTGAACTTGTGCATTTCGGCTTACTGTCTAGACGAGCTACTAAAAAATGTAAATCACAAACATTACGGAAACCCAGAATAGTAAAAGCTGATTATGGCTCACGAGTAGCTTAACTATGACCTTTTGGAGAGGTCACTCAAAAGCAGAGACCTCGAAGGCATCGCAAATCAGTGAGCAACCGCGGCCACCAGCCTGACACTGACCAAGTTTGACTGTACGACCAAGCAGAAAGTACGGTTTGTGAAAAAATGTTCAAGTTCAAACCAAAAGATCAGTTACAGGAACTTTCACTGACCTCTGGACAAGGTCACTCCAACGCGTTCAATATCTTGACTGATCTCTTCATGTCAAGAACCGGCATCACTACTGATGCTGCATTTGGTATGCCTGGTCTTAATGGTTGCTCTGATAATGCTAATGTTCAGCCAAAACACCGGGAACGTTTCAGGAACTTAACCCAAACCCTGTGACCTTGACCCCTGACCTTTATTTTATTTTATTTATTCAATTATTTATTTATTTAGTTATTTTTTATTTTATTTATTTTGTTGAGAGAGAGAGAGAGAGAGAACGAACGAACGAAACTTTATTTTACAAGGATAAAAGATTAGGTACGCAGACCTGTCTTACATCTTGTCCTTGCTAGGCTACTGATATATATATACAAAGTAAGCAAGAGAGAGAGAGAGAGAGAGGGAAGGTGGGTGGGTGTTTAACGTCCTTTTCCACCACATAGGGTGATATCAAAGACGGGGCAACGATGAGAAAGCCAGCACAAATATTTGGCCCCAGCCGGGTTACGAACTCACGACCCGAGCATTGGAAGTCCAACGCTCTACCATTCGGCCACCGCGGCTCCCCTAGAGAGAGAGAGAGAGAGAGAGAGAGAGAGAGAGAATACTGCACAACGCCCCCTACGTGAATAGTCCACAACACAACTTGAGAAAAGCTGTGCAAGCAATATACACCCGATGCATCCACCAACACTGGCGCCTTTATGAACCGAAATACGAGCTGGGCAGGGCACTTGATGACCGCGGGCAAGCGACACATCCACGAGAGAAGCGATAATAATGGTGATAACCTCTGCCCCGCTCGCCACAAATTAATTAGTGCGCGCGGCTAGAATAACGCTGCAAGCGTTTAGTGACACAGCTTCGACCAGCGACTACACCATAATCATTATTAGCTATACCATAAATAAAGCACAGCGGCTTGCATGGACTTCGTGAGTGCTCGGTTGTGGGTTCAGCGTTACAAACATCTTTCTCAATAATTCCGGAAGCGGGGGGAAATGTGAATGTGATGTTAAATGTGATGTCCGTAGTTTTATTTGAAAAAAGAAGTCACATCAAATGAACAAATACCGCCGAGAGAGAATCAGTGAATGCTGGCATCGGCTAATTACGTATTGCAGAGAGACCACGAGAGAGAAGTTTCAGTGAGTGAAACAACACACAACCAACCAACCAACAAACACTGAAACCACAACTGAGACAGTTGATTTCAGGTGGATGACAATACAGTCACACAAGAGGTGGGCGTCTGGGAGTGTACAACGTCCTTTTCCACCATGTATGGGTGATATCAAAGACGGGGCAACGGGAAAACTGAAAGGCCAGCACAAACATTTCAGACAAACATGACAACTGACGAGGAAAGTTACACGGTAATTAACAGGTGGAAAGCGACTTACCGATTCCCTGCAACTTTACTTCCAAGGCTCTCCTCTTGCAACGTCTTCCTCTGGAACAAACAATAAACAAAGAAGTGTTGACTTGTTGCCGGCCGGTGGTAGTGGTGTAAAAAAAAAAAGAACTAGAGAGGCAGAAGCCTCCATGGCTCCCTTGTGACACAGGTCAAGGTCATTCACAAAAGTATGTTTGTAGAGCTCTTATCACTATCCAGTATCATGCTAAGTGATGTGTCTGGCGCTCTGAGTTCCTGGCAATATTACAATTTTCCCCAAAACAGTTTGTACAGCCTTGACCTTTGGTCAAAGTCATTCAAAAGAGATCTCATCAATGTCTATCATCATGCCAAGTTTGATGCCTCTAGCATTTGTAGTTCCTCCGAAAACAGTAATGTTAAAATTCACAACAGACAGCTTTAATGACCTTGACCTTCAGTCAAGGTCATTCAGAAAGGTAGGTCTCATTGCTGTCTATCATCACGCCTCATTTGGTGCCTCTACTGTTTGTTGTTTTGAAGAAAATGCCAAGGTTAAAGTTTCCAAAAAAAAAAAAAAACCACTTGCATGACCTTGACCTTGACTAAAAGTCACTGAACACAGGTATGTCTGTAAAGGTGCTGCCAATGTCAATCATCGCACATAGTTTGATGCTTCTGATTCTTCTAGATACTGATAAAATGCAAATGTAAAATTTCAGAACACTGTTTCAATGACCTTGACCTTCAGTCAAGGTCATTTAAGATGGTATGTGTGCATAGGTCTTATCACTGTCTATCAGCATGCCAGGTTTGGCACCTCTGCTGTTCATTGTTTCTGAGAAAATGCCAATGTTAAGGTTTCACAAAACTATCTTGTACGGCCTTGACCTTGACAGAAGGTCACTGACTACATGTATATCTGTAAAGTTCTCATCAATGTCTATCATCACGCAAAGTTTAAAACCTCTGGCATTTGTAGATTACGAGAAAATGCCAATGTAAAATTTTCAAACAGAGAGCTTTAGTGACCTTGACCTTGGGTCAAGGTCATTCAAAATGATATGTTTTGAAAGGTCTTGTGCTAGTCTATCAGCATGCCAAGTTTGGTGCCTCTACTGTTTGTAGATTCTGAGAAAATGACAACGTTAAAGTTTTCTGGACACACACACACACACACACACACACACACACAGACAGACGACGGAGGGTTAATACATAGACTCCCATTGTTACACAAGGGAGCCAAAAAGAAGAAGAAAAAAAAAGGGTGTGTGTGTGTGTGTGTCGGGGGTGGGGGGCTGCACGGAAAATGGCATTAACTGGTCGGTCGCGTACGCACGCACTCACGCACGCACGCACGCACACACACACACACACACACACACACACACACACGAATCAGACACCGACACGAGCTGTTGCCTGCAAGGTCCGATTACAATCTGAACTGACGCAGTTAGCGCACAGCCTACAGTCCTACACTTGACTAAAACATCCAGCACGTGCCACCTGCCCCCAAATCCAAACAGTCCTCTCCTCCAGCACAGGAGAATTCCATGCACCGCCGTCTGGGGAACCCAGTCCTACATCTTGCATCAATATGATTACACGGCACACAAAAAATGCCGCCCTCCCAAAAACCACGCCGCACGCATTTCATTATATTTACCGCACGCACATGTCAGTGGCTTCGTATCTGAGCCCCTTTTTCATACGGGCCTCTTTCCGCGGATAATGACTCGCAAGCCGAGCATAGGTGGAGTCATATCTGAGTCTGTCGTCGTCAGAATTTCCTTTCTTCCCCTCCCCTTTTCCTGTTCTCTTTGATGTGTGGACGGAACGTGTGTTCCGCCGAGTAGTTCATACTGCTTTCCGTCCCCTGCTAACTGTCATTCCCGCCGAGCCACCGCGAAATCCAAGCCGGGGAAAACAACCACCGTGCATGCAGAATGCACGTCGGGGTGGCCGGGCTGTTGTTAAGAGCTGGTCTTTACGCAATCAATGCAATATTCATTGAAAGAAGACGTGATGTCAACACAATTTAGGGACTCATTTTGAAGACGAAAACCGTCTGATTTCAAAACAAGTGAACGGTAGAAAGAAGTCTTGAAATCAAAGAAGTAGCCTATTTTGTAATTTCACATGAAGAAGGGATGTGTGTGTGTGTGTGTGTGTGTGTGTGTGTGTGTGTGTGTGTGTGTGTGTGTGTGTGTGTGTAGGGGGGGGGGGGGGGGGGTATTCCGGATGAAACATTCAAGATTACGGCATACCAGAGAATACAGGCAAAATAATAATAATAATAAAAACTGAATATTGTGTAACGTAGCCGCTTTACCAAATTCCTTTAACTGGTTCAAAGCGCCGCGTGCTGAACCCAACACGCACGCTCACGTGAACCAAACGCATTCTCTCACACACTGAACGTGAACACATTACAATCACGCAGTGCGAATGGTCAGGTCAGCAATTTAAGTTTCAGAATTTAGAACTGCATTTACTTTCCAATTTTGTGGGCTGACCATTTCCAAAGCAGAGGGGGAGGAAGCCGGAGTACCCGGAGAAAACCCAGACGATCCGACGACCCGAATGAACAGTGCCACGTACAAGAAAAATTTCTTTGCCCCGATTGGGACTCGAACCTGACCTCTCGCACTGGTGACGAGGTCTCTTAACCACTAGACCACCGACCGCCTGCATAGACCAGCACACTCTGATTTCGCCAACAATGATGAAAAATAAGTTACAACAAACCCTTGAAACGTACATACAAGCAAACAAAGGCAGGTTTGTCTTCAAATCTGATTTATAGGGGATCGCAAGGCACCAGCTCGTGACAAAACCAAAAGGGCAAACCGCACTACGGGGGTGTAGGGGATGAGCCGCGCAACATGACCACAAAGTGAACGCAACACGACTGGTAAGTGAAAACAGATTCATTTCTCCCCCCTGGGCCTTTGATGTGAGAGAGCGTGCACACCGGCTGAAGAGCTACAATCAAACACAATCAAATCCTGTGACGCTGTTTGAGGTAGCGGTTACGGCGGGACGTGCCACCCGGTGCCTCTTCAATTGTTTGCTTATCCCTGGTCAATTCAATTCTCGCTGGCGTTTGAACCGCACTGCTTGCATAAAACATGACTATAGAGTTTTAGTGTCTACTTAAGTCAGGAGGTGTCTCTTTGTGTTCTTAGGGTTTTCGAGGCCTGAGCGGGGCAATTCAGTCTCTGTGATAATCAGGGCCCGTATGTAAAAGTCGAGGTTAATTTAACCCACGGCTACGGGCCTAACCCAGACTAGGACAAAAGAAACCCAAAAAGCTGCATTAAATACAAAAGGAAGCGAAGAAAGGAAGGAAACAAAATCCTTCTATAACGGCTTTGGCACCTTGCTGGAATGGGCTCGCTTCTTGATTTAAGAAAAGAAAGAACAGAAAATTTAACCCTAGAGCTAGTCAAGTTTAGTTCGAGATTAGACTCAGTTTAACCCGGGGCTAAACTCTCTAACCCCGATGCGGGCACTGAGCTTGTATCCCCCCCCCCCCCCTCTCGTTTTCATTCCTTCAGTGTTTTACTGAAGGATACCAATGTACCAGTGCTAAACTTGATACAGAGACCATTCTGTTTTGAAACGGTTGCGCTTGTAGTTGCGCCTGTGCTCTCGAAACAGTGTAGCATAGAACTGAATTGGTAGAGACCCGAATGCAACATGCTGACGTTTGATGGCCGTTAAAACGAGAAAATCCTCAGCCGTCCGTAACGACGTCAGCCATGTTTCCGTTGTCGATGCAACAATCAGGGGAGACAATCACTTAAGAAATGTGCTGCCGGTTCCTCGGTTAGTTAGTTATTTAGGGCTTTACGCCGCGCAAAGGGAACTGCACTCTGGAGACTGTGGCCAATAATTCCAGCGGCTACTGCGTTTTAGCTTCAATCAGTTGAGCGCTGTGCTTGCATGTTTACATGTGTCTTATTGGTGCGTTGCCAGACACCGCCAAAACAACCAAGAATGACAATAATCTTATTTTCAAACGGTTAAAGTTTTGGCAGAAATACCATGTTGGAACTTGCCGTTGCTAAACTACGAAAATACGAGCAAAGGAAGGAAAATCTAAAAGCTACAGGAATATAAAGGGAGAAAGTGTAGAAACAAGTTGTTACACATTTAAATTCAATGAAAACACACACGCACGCACACGCGCCAGCAAACACACACACACACACACACGATCTGTGATCCAAAATGGTAGCATTAATAATTATCTTTAATTTGCATTGTTTGTTTGTTTTATGCCCATTCTCTAACGCCATCCAGACTAAGGAAAGCGACCCACAGTTGTGAGAAATAAGTCAGAAATAATCACGGACATAAACAAAAGGCAGCATACACGCTGTCATCGCGACGCGACAGCGTGCACAGATTAACAACCCATGGAACTCCTTGGAAGCTGAAATAGGAAGCTCCCTTAACCGGGTACGCTCTCAAAGAATTTCGAAACGAGGCCCTATAATGCCAGCTATGCATGTCCAGTCGTTGTCGAGACCTGAACCCTCAGCCAGTTTACGAGTTCCTGCAAATTATTGTCAGCACCCGATGGCTCATGGGGTGGTTTCTGTTGAATGTGCCTCCCAGAAGTGAGTCACTGTGGAAAGTTTAGTATGGTCAGGTCTCATCCATTGGCAGGCCAGGTAATGGATGGCACCAAGAGTGAAATCAAGGGAAGAGTTATCCATGAGGTGATGTAGGTCATTCAGTGTTCGGCTATTTTTTGCTGACGGTTCACAGTACCTGTGAGCTATAGATGATCTTACACATCCCGCTCTGTTTGCTGAAAAGGACGCTTGCGTAGTGGTGGGTCGAACATGACGAGGGGAAGTTTGCACGGCAAGGTAACGGATAGGGTGAAATGGACCTGCTGTTTTGGCAACCAGGTGAGATATGGACAGATGTGACTAGCACTAAGCAGCGGGGGTGGATCACTGGAGGACAGAGACGATGTTTGAGTGAAAGAGAGAGCGAGCGAGCGAGAGAGAGAGAGAGAGAGAGAGAGAGAGAGAGAGAGAGACTTTATTTTTCAAGGATGCAGTAATAGACGTACACGTCTGTTACGATCTGTCCTTACTACACTAACATAAACAAAATGAAATGAATCATCATTACCACACACACACAACCGGGCTGACTCGGACTTGCACGCTTTACAGTACATTTACAGTGTAAACGGTCAGTTATGGAAACAATACAAATGTTATCATTTCGACAAATACACGCAGAAGAAGGAGAGAACTGAGTACACAGTAAGGAAGGAAAGAAAGAAAACTCATTCAAGGGTTAGCGAGAAAAGTGACAACACGAGAGAGAGAGAGAGAGAGAGAGAGCGGGCAGGTGCTCTGCAGGTAGTACTAGAAACTGCTCCGCTGGCGTGCAGGAACAAGGTGTGTGTTTCATCAAGCCTGCTACACCTGCACTTTACCTGCAGTTCATCCGATTTACGGACGCTTGTCTGTTTTGGCGTTTAGTCAAGATCGTGCGGAAAGCAGTCAAGTATCCTAAGCCTAGTTACTGTCTGACTCTAGTCTGGTTCTCACTTCTACCGACCACTGACTGAGGTCAAAGAACCCTGTCAGTGTCGAGCTTACTTTAACAAGCCAATGCTATTACATGTATTATTATTATTATTATTATTATAATGATGACATTGTTGTTGTAAGCAGAGACAGCGTGTTACTCGCCTCGAGTCGTTATTCCCCCCCCCCCCAAAAAAAACAAAAACAAAAACAAAAACAAAAACCAACAACAAACAAACAAACAAAAGAAAACAAACATAAAACAAGAAACAAAAACGTTTTTAAAACAAGAAGAAAGGACGCAATAACCCCCCCACCACCACCACCACCAACAAAACCCCAAACAGTTGGAAACAACCCAACTGATATATAATAATACCCCCCCCCCCCCCCCCCGTGTCACCTCTCTCTCTTGTCTTTTTCTTTCCCTTCTCTCCACCCCCCCCCCCCCCCCCCGCTTTGATGTTCTTTTCTTTTTTAAACCCTTTTACGTAGAATAGCAGGACAGCTTGTAAGACAGGCAGCAATGCCGAAATGCTCTATCTTGAATAAATTCTTTAAAAAAAAAACTAAAACAAAAAAACAAACAACGTTTCATCATCATCATCATCATCATCTCTCCCAGAGTAATCCCACCCCTTCAATGGTAGTTGCCAGTAGCTCAACCCTCCACATCCCTGTTGGGAAAACTACGGAAAAGTCCCAAGAATTTCTATTCATCAACAGTCGTACAGCTAATAGCTTGATGGAACTACGCGCCATCACAGGACCAGGCGATGAATGTTCACTAACTTCATCAATCTCAAACACCCTGCGCTCTCGGGGCTCCCCTGGGACACCGGCTACTAATGTCTCTGGGAACGCTATTCGAGGCAACATTAGAGCCCGTTTGAAATGGGACTGATCAATACAGTACAGTAGCCAATCGGAATTCCCCAGCCTCTTACTGGTAATGGTGGGAGCATAAATTCTCAATTTGAGGAACACGCGGCAATACACGTTTAAGAGAAGTCTTTGCCTAGTGCACGGAACCTGTACACCAAAACAAGTCAGACAGCCAAGTTAAATTTTAGTATCAGAGGCATGTATCTAGGTCACCAAAGCGGTGACTGAAGAGCACTACTTTTCACACACACACACACACACACACACACACACACACTTGATCAGTCGTTCATGCACCCTTTTTAGGACCAAATTCGTACCTTAAACTCAAGCAAGAAAGTTCTTAGAACAAACACAACAGACAGACAGACACAGACAGACGGACGGGGACACACACACACACACACACACACACACACACACACACACACACACACACACACACACACACACCACAATACGTGGCCAGTTTGTCACACAGGAGACGATGAGTGCACTCAATGCACTGAACGGAAGGTGCACGGAGAACTTTTCAACTTTCGAACTCAGGAAACCACTGATGTCGAACGACAGCGGCAGAAAAACACAGGCAGCTCAGGTTCTAAATGAAATGACCTCGTGCTCCGACTCCCATGATAATTATGTAGTTTGTCAGGAAAACTTTCTGACAGGTTTACTGTTTCCTTTGCACTGATTTACCTTCTATCATTTTCCGAAATCAACAAGCAAGCATGTGAATGCGCATGTATGCTCGACATACTCTATATTTCTCGCAATGCGATACAATAATCAGAAAAAGAAAAAAAAAAATAAAGGGGGGGGGGGGGGGTTGTCACGCACGCGATGGCAAAGCTCTTGCCGATATAATCTACCCGGGTGCTATCCGGCGGCTACGGACCACTAATAGCTTCCGCGTAACAACTACGCTAAATATAGTACAGAATGTTTGCCACTTTTAAAATTTATGTGCAGAGTAAAAAATGGCAATCTGGGGCTTTTTGTTGGCTTTGCAAATAAGTTTCATGCCAGGTAATCGTAAAATTAGGGGAAAATGAGCCTGGCTTGTGGACTATTTGTATTCATGCGCGGCTGGCACAGAAGCCAGCAGACGACAGAGGAATGAGGGGGTTATGTGGTCGCTGCTCACATTGCCAAAAAACGGAATATTGGAATTTGTTGAAATTTACTCTACACAAGAGTCTTTGGTTGCCGGATTATTGTGATTTTTTTTTTTTTTTTTTTGGTGTGAATTAGCATTTCTAGGGTGTCATATGCAACGTTATGTATAAGACGAATATATATAGCGTGTTCCTCGAAATTTGCATCTGTGGTCTGTAGCCTGTGTTCGGTAATTAGAGGTGGATAATCTCTTTGGGGGAAAGTGTGCAAGGAACTACATGACACACACCCAAGATGTCACCGCGCGGCGGAACTGCGACCACCAGTACAGGTAGGGCACCGCGACATCGCGGCAGGCTGGCGGCACAGAGAGCTACTTCCGCGCGACCCCGCTTCAAAAGTGTTGACGGTGATAGCCCTGTCGCAGGGTGGAATTAGTTCACCAAATCAAATTGGTTTGTTTGGAGTGTGATATCACACACACACACACACACACACACACACACACACACACACACACACACCAAAAAGAGGGTTGACTGGTTCACCCGTTCTTGAAGTGTTTTGGGGATCGACAAGAGCGTTGGACTTCCAATGCTCGCCGGGGTCGTGAGATCGTATCGCTGGGGCCAAATATTTGTGCTGGCTTTTTCATCGTTGCCCCGTCTTTGATATGTGTGTGGAAAAGGACGTTAAACCACCAAACACCCACCCACCCATTCGACAGAGAGAGAGAGAGCGAGAGAGAGAGGACGCGGTTAACCGCAAGAATCCAATCAGCTGGCTCTGTCATACAAGACACTGCCATGATTAGTCGGTATTCAGACTTTCATTAGTCTCTGACGCTGACACACATTTTCACGTCTCGCAAAAAAAAACAAAAAACAAAAAACAACCCACCCAACAACCTTATATTTTATCTTTTATCCTCAGACCATCATTAACAAGTGATTTCGTCCACGATAAGAGATGATTAATAGCCGAAAGGCGACCTACTAGGGGCTACAGCGTATTCCTGACCTTACCTGATTACAGCGCTGAGGTTCAGTCACTATGATCAGGCGGGAATCTATCATACAGCGTCCGGTGGCAACGGTGAAGATCAAGAGAGATAGCTGGGGAGAGTCGCCGTCTGATGGGAGTATGAAGATTCTTGTGAGGGTTGGTGTCGGCTTAGTTCAAAGTTTTGCCCCACTTCTCTCCCTCTCTTTTCTCTGTTCATGTGTGTGTGTGTGTGTGTGTGTGTGTGTGTGTGTGTGTGTGTGTGTGTGTGTGTGTGTGTGCGTGTGCGTGCGCGCGTGTGTGGTCGTCTTGTATGCCACATTTACAATCTCAACAACCCTAAATTTATTTACTGTGTAGCACTTTAGAAAGAGGGGTAGAACAACGGGCACCCTTCCCCTTGTCTTCCAGTTGTCTTTTTGTTGTTGTTGTTGTTGTTGTTGTGGTGGTGGTGGTGTTCTTGTTTTTACTTGTGTTTCCATCATTATCATTATTTCTTTAACTCTTTGACGACGGAGCGCAATTTCTGACACGATTTCCTATAGGAAATCGTGTGTCAGAAATTGCGCTCCGTCGTCAAAGAGTTAAAGTGCCGCGCGAACAGTTGCCAGCTGACATGCAGTCAATCTTTCCAGTGTTGTCTTTTGTTCACCTCATTACACAAAATATGCTTTCCGCACCATTAACTACACGGACAGCTGACGACAGTTCAGCCGGAGAAATCACATGCTCTCTGGTGCGCAAAAAGGGTTACGGACACCAAGCAGGCTCCCTCAGGTCTGAGGTGGATTGTTCGGGCTGAAGCATGAGCTCTACAGGGATAACTATACGTAGATCATAATTACGTAAGATGCGTGGAAGTAAGTACACGCGCACAAGCAATAAGCTCACGGTACAAGTGTACGTAACGCCGGGTAAACGGTGAACTCTCGTCAGTGCTCATCGGCGAGAGTTGGCTCTGGGTGAAAGTGACATGATGGCGTGTCAGTGAAATCGCTCTCACACTCGTTTGCTGCTGTTGATTTTCAACTGATCGGTACTTACACACGTAGGTGAGCGTGCTACAAGCACCCGGATACTGTCACAGTTCTTCTGCTACACGAGAGAATGCCTGCATTAGGTAATGTCAGGGTTTTCAGACTATCGGAGTTGGCATTTTGATTTTTCTCCCGTTCCCGGAGATTGCCCGGTGAGTGTGTTTTCGACGTCTAAGTAGTACCTGATGTTGAATATTGTAGACTGAAATACACATTCTGATGATTCACGAACGTTTATGGTTTAGGTTTTTTGTTGTGCCAGTTCATTGGCAAACAGTTTACTTCCGTTGTCTGCTGTCCCTGGTACGTTTGTTTTCAGGATGAAAGGGGGGGGGGGGGGGTGTCGATTAATGTGTCAACCAAAGGGGAAAGGGGACAGGGAGGGGTACGAGACGCGAAAAAAATCAGTAGTAGATCCGATCATATTAAAACATACATTGACGCGAACAATGTCTTTAAACTATTTACAAGCAAAACTGGTCTCTGGAGGAATGAATTTATTTGAAATTGACATGCTACAATTACAGAGCAAAATCTGTCATACGTAATTAACGAAACGAAATAGCGAAACGAAATTGCTATGATGCCGATTTACAGCATCCGATCGCATGCAGGAGCTTGCGCACTGCCAGGTCGTCAGTACATCCTTCGTCGGAAGGTAACCAGCGGTAAGTCGCAGTGTGCAGGGGGGGGCTGAGAGTCACACAACCAGTTGATGCCAATACTGGCGACTGTCAGTTTGAGGTCTCTGGGAGGAGCCTCCGTGTGTATCCTGCTCTCACGCCCTGTACCACTCGGCTGAGTTATATCCTGGACTACGGTCCACGATGCTGTGTTCACTGGACGGGGTTGGAGGCTTTCACACGGGTCAATGGCTTTTGTGTGCGATCACGTTTAACGTATAAACGTTCAAACCATTTTTTTTCCCCCGTAGTACACCTAATTCATTCCTCTGGACTGGCTTACAGCTTAGAGCGAGTGCCTGTAACTCAAAAGATTGGGGTGGCTGGTGGGGGTGGGGGTGGGGGTTAGAGAGAGAGAGAGAGAGAGAGAGAGAGAGAGAGAGAGAGAGAGAGAGAAGAGATCCGTTCAAATTAAACGCATAGATGTGAACGATGTTTTTAAAATACTTACAGGCAATATACGTTTTTGGCTCACTTGTGTAACAAAGTGAGTCTATGTAATAACCCTCCGTCGTTTTAATTTATCAATTGACTGAGTTATTTAAAAGACAACTGGTCACTGAAATGATCTAAAACGTTTAATCAGTTTTTCTAATATACTTAATTCAACCCTCCCGAGCCAGTTACTGCTTTCAAGCTAGTTACAGCTTAGTCCCCCCCCCCCCCTTTTTTTTTTTTGGGGGGGGGGGGGAGTCAACAGCCGCATGAACACATCACATTACACATTAACAATGAACACATCACAATACTGTAAGTCAAACACAAGTGCAGTCCATGTGTAATTAGCAGTACGAAAGGCTACACTGCTGTAATCAGATAATCGGCCCGCACCAGACTCTCCCCTAAGTCTTGGACTTACCCGTAATGTGACCGTATTGGACTGACCAGTATGACTTGAAATACGAAGCGCACCGAAGTAATGAGGACAGACTTTTCCCCTGTCGCTGGTCGCCTGACAGGTCCAAATCAGGGCACATTCGAATCAACGGGCGAGACCGTGATTCTAGATACTTACAGGGAAATTTTGCGGGGAGTGACAGCGTTTACTTTACACAGGAACCGTGGTCCGTATCAGCGGACGTGGACTTGACGTGATGAAAGACTGAGGGTAATGTAGAGGTGATGGGCATTGGTGAGCTTCACTGAGTGGGTGGGTGGGTGTTTGGGATTTTAACGTCCTTTTCCACCACATACGGGTGATATCAAAGACAGGGCAACGACGAAAAGGCCAGCACAAATATTTGGCCCCAGCCGGCGTTTTGTTTCGTTTCGTTCGAGTTTCTGTGGCTTTACGTGGCCTGATTTTTGGAGTCTGCCAGTGAACGCGGGGGATCAATCAAAATAGACGGGCGTTTTTCCAGTGCTATGCCACTCCAGATCATAGCACCCTCATTCAGCGGTTTTCCACGCCATAGCCGGCAATGTGTTTTTTTTGTGTGTGTTTTTTTTTTTTCTTTTCTTTTTTCAAAAATTCAAAAAAGGTTATAGCACCGAAAACAGGGCTTTGGATTTTCGGTTGTGGGTTAGAAAGACTGAAAGCGGCCGTCTATCATCCCGATGACGACATACATGATGCACTGATACATTACTACAAACTAAACATGTGTATATGCTGATGTTTCAAAATAAGGGCTACAGATCAGAGAAATCGTCGTTGCTTAAAGCGGCACAGCAAAGGGTTAAGGTCGTCCGTCACCCCCCCCCCTCCCTTGACGGAAGCAACAGTCGATATAATCACAGGTGGATGCGGAGAACTCAATCGATCTTTTGTAAAACACCGAAATGTAAAAACCGGTGACGCAGAAATGTAATCGTAAAACGAACTTGAGAAGCATTGCAATTATTCCGTTCCGACCACAAGACTCTAACCAACCTAAAGGGAAACGAGAACGAAATCAATTTCTTTGGAGCTTCTAAGGTTCCCTAATCGTGGTGGCCGTGATGACAGTGAGATGAAGGAAGCTACAGTATGACTAGTGAGTCCTTTGTCGCTTGAGGTGGACTTGAACGGGGAGGACGATAGGGGGTGTGAGGGGAGGTGCTCTGGGAGGTTAAGGAGACTGTCTGATGCTAAACAGCAGAGTCTCAGACGCTATTTCTAACACTGAGCTTCCGGCCCAGACGATGATTACGTCCCTGGTTTAAAAGGTTTCATGAAAAACACAACAATTACCCAGTATGGAGGCTCCACTGTCTGACCTCCCTGTTCTCCCCGGCTACTGCACTTCTGAAAACTTCTGAGAAGTTAATCTTCCATTCCCGATGGGAGAGCGCTAGTAATTTTTATGATTATTTTTTCTTCTCCTTCTCCTCCTCCTTTATGCATAATGGGACACATGCACTTTCCCCCTCTTTAATTTCCCGGCCAATCCGCCGTCCCGGCCTCATAAAGCAGTACGTAAACTGACTGAAGTGGGCATCTGACATTTTCATACGTACGTCTGTCCGTCCACCAAAGAGAGACAATGACAAGCACTGACCTTGCGCTGCACGTGCGGCTCGACTCAATTTTGCGAAAGAAAGAAAGAAAGAAAAAAAAAAGCGCAGTGAAATCCTGCTTGCCATGAGATCGAATCCGAGTAGCTGGACGCCTCAGCAGAACGCACTGGCCGCTTCACCACGTCGTAATTTACTGGCGGGTCGCACAAAACAGGCAACGAATGACTTTAATAGTACCTGCTACCATATACACATCACACAGCTAGAACAACAAAACAAAACAACAATAAAAAATATCACCCGGTTTGACACCCCCCCCCCCACCCACACACACTGGTGGTACATAATAAGCTTGACCAAAACACCACCTAAACGGGCAAAACAACAACAAAACAGATTTCGCTTTGTCCTGTATGTAAACCAAGTAGGCCACAAAAGGTATCATCAAACTCCAGGCAGTGCAGTTAACACGGCCATCAGCCTCCCCGTCGCTGACACTAAACGACGGAACAAACACGGACTACCCGGGCCGTAGGTGCAAAGTGGCCGTTACCTGATACGCGAGCATATTAGCCCGCCCTGTTGTCGACGCTACTGGCCACTTGAATGACTGGGGCGAAAGCGGAGAAATAGCCACTTAAAGACAACGCCGACACCCCCTGCTGGGACTAAACCATCCATAGAGCCGCCTGACACATTCCGTACCGCACACGAGTATCCCACGTTCTTGCCTCTTTTTCGGTTTGGGCCCTGTATGCGAAAATCAGGCAAGATTAATGGTTTCTTGACGGCTCTTCCTGCAGCAAACACGAGTGTAATCAAAGTGCAAAAGTTAAAACCGAGGCCGCCATTGGTGCACAATCCAGCGTTCCCGATAACGCACGGGTGCGCGTATTTGTACGCACAAGACTCTTGAATTTAAGCACAGATTTAAGAACAGAGAGTCACAGGGGGCACATGTTTTGGTCTCTCATAATGCGCTATTTGGTAAGCGTGCGGGTTCCTCGCCTTGCCCGATTCGCTATGGCCGACGCGCTACAATTCACTGACATACATGCTTTTATCAGACCACAAAACAATGTCCCACATTCGGAAATTCAATAAATTTCTTATTCTTATACATTTCTCGTACTTGAATGCTTTTGTAAACAACAACAACAAATGCTTTTGACTTTCCGACTTTTTATACCAAAACACCACGGCCCCCTTAAAATCTACAAAAGGACCGTCAAAAATATGGACAGAGGGTCCCAAGGACCCTTGTATTTTGGAATCACGGAACACTGCACAATCCCAAACTTACTTGGTAAGAACTGAGTTAAAAAGATACAAAATAACTTTATACACAGGTGCGCCGTATGTACTGTATTTAAATTTTAAAAAAAAAAGACACAGGGATGCGCGGACTTAAACTCAGTGGTCAATTAGATGCGAGATTCAAAGAGTGTTGCACAGCAGGCTTTGGCGTCTTCAGTTCTGTTGACACGTTTATTAGCCATTAAGTGTGAACTGATACAGTGCTCCTGCGGCGATGTTTCGCTGTTCAGTATGTTAATACAGTCGGAGTCTCCACGTGAGTGTTTGCGAAAGCACCGCTTGGAACTTCCAATCCGGGAACAAATACTTTTACGGTGCGGACTTCTGAGCAGTGTAATAAGCAAACGACCCCCCCCCCCCCCCCCCCACATACACACATTTTGGTCTCTGGTGTGTCTCCCTTTGGCGAATCCCATTTTCCCTAAGCCAGCTTATGTTTTGGAATAGTTTCCCTTCAATGTGAGGGGAGCCGAGGTGGCCGAATGGTAGAGAGTTGGACTTCCAATGCTCTGGCCGTGAGTTCGTATCCCGGCTGGGGCCAAATATTTGTACTGGCTTTTTCATCGCTGCCCCGTCTTTGGTATCACCCGTATGTGGTGGAAAAGGACGTTAAACCCCCAAACACCCACCCACACCCGTCAGTGTGAGGGGAGCCGGGATAGCCGAATGGTAGAGCGTTGGACTCTCAACCCTCGGGTCGTGAGTTCGAGTCCCGGCTGGGGCGAAATATTTGTGCTGGCCTGTTCCTCGTTGCCCCGTCTTTGGTATCACCCTTGCATGGTGGAAAAGGACGTTTAACAGGCTTTTCCTTATGCGTGTGTACACGTCCGCTCTAAAGACACCCCCCCCCCTAAAAAAAAACCAAAAAAAAAAACCAACCAACAACAAAAAAACAACAAACAAACAAACAAAAAACACTGTTTCCAACATCACAAAACACAAATTAATATTGCATCATAAAGCTTCTATGGCTGCTTTTAAACGTTCCTTGTCAAAAACATGTGTCCCACGTGTAAGACAAAATACGAATTTCAACCCACTCACATTTTTGGAAACAATGTTCGATCGCTCAATAGCACGATTTTGTCCGAGTTCAGGTTTGGCCGACCAGCAATTATGCCCTGGCATTTCTGCTGAAAAATCGTTTGTAACCGTTTGATCAAATGTCAGTCACAAGGAAAAGAAATGCTATATTTGTGAGCAGTTTTTCCACTGCCATTTATGTCAGGCGACCTTCCTTGTTAAGGGGTATGAATGTAACCAAAAGAGCAAAGGCCGAGTAAAATGAGGGTCAGAAAGAAAGAGCGCTGTTGATTTCTTTATTTCCATTTCTCCTTCAATTCCCGGTTGTCAGTAGTTATCGCAGAAGTTAGCAACAGCAGAGTATGGTTGTCGGACGGCCAAGTGAATTAATACATATAAAAAAGATGGCCGTTGAAAAATCAAGATTTCATCGGTTCTTGACCCTCTCTCTCTCTCTCTCTGCACGCTGAATGGAGAAATAACATCCTGTTCTAGTTTGTGCGACACCGAGTTGGTAAGTGAGTTCTAGTAAACACTGAAATTGTACATGCAAATGTTCTCTGAGTTTTTAAAGTGTGTTCAGATCTTTCAATGGACAAAATGTCAGTGAAATAAAGAGTTCTGAGTTCTGTGTGTGTGTGTGTGTGTGTGTGTGTGTGTGTGTGTGTGTGTGTGTGTGTGTGTGTGTGTGTGTGCGTGCGTGCGTGCGTGTAAAATTTCATGTTCGAACGTTGAATTTTTATTTTTTAATTTGAAAATTGGTCACCAAAACTTCCACCGTTCTCAAACAGTAATTTTAATTTCTCCCCCTCTCTCTCTCTCTCTAACATCCTCTTATGCACTCAATAACACTAACCTTCCTGGGACAGCGCTGCTGTGCAAAACAAAGAGCACAGCATTTACTGCACCACAGAAAGAAATCAACAAACGCAAGCTTGTCCATCTACACCAATCAAATCCGCGCTCTCTTCCCCCGTTCGCCAATCTGACGGCTTGACACTGACAACATTGACATTTGCCTATAGAAAAAAATCATTCAAGGACTTTTGTGGCCTGATGATTGCCGGAGGTGTCAACTGGAAGATAAAGTCGTCCTTTGCAGGGAGGTAATGACTGTACCTGAGGTTTTCAACTGAATCTGCTGGTATTTCTGTTCTGTCCTGACATTTCATTTTTACACCCGAATTGTTTACTTGTGGTGTGTGCGTCACTGCAGGCATATTTGTCAGACTATGACAACGAAAGAATGACGAAAACCACCACTGCTGATAAAATTAAGGATGGCGAGTTATATATATCATCCATTTCATGTGTGCTGGCGATTGAGAGAGAGAGAGAGAGAGAGAGACAGACAGACAGACAGAACGAACGAACGAAACTTTATTTTACAAGGATAAAAGATTAGGTACGCAGACCTGTCTTACATCTTGTCCTTGCTAGGCTACTGATATATATACAAAGTAAGCAAAGTAAGCTCTAACTAGGTAGAGCACACACACACACACACACACACACACACACATACACACACACACACACACACACACACACACACACACATACACACACACACACACACACACACACACACACACACACACACACACACACACACACACACACACGACCATGCTATTACATACATAAATCAAGCAATACTAAGAAGAAAAAAAAATAAAAAGGGGGGGGGGGGGAACAAAGGATGTGATAGGTGAGCAATGCAAACAAATCTTGAGGCGATGTTTTTACAGTTTTAAAACAAACAAAAAAAGCCAAAAAAAAAAAAAAAACCAAAAAGAGAGAGATGATGATGATGATGATGAAACGTTTTTTATTCAGGATAGAGCATTTAGGCATTGCTGCCTATCTTACATGCTGTCCTGCTATTCTACATTAAAGGGTATTGAAAAAAAAAATCAAAACAAACAAACAAACAAACAATGAAAAAAAAAAAAAAAAAAAAAAGTATAAACTATCTAAGGGAAATACAGGAGAGAAAAATACACACGATAAACAAATCAAAACATACGTGGCATGTGCTGATGATACTGGATGTATGCCAAGTAAGAAATTTACAGTCGTCTCTAATATTGCAAAACATGTATGTAACACATTTCTATATATATATCGTCAGATAAGCGTATCGTGTAGAATTTGTTTGAAGTTTATGAATTTGGAAACGTTTTGGATACTCAGTGGTAAAGAGTTCCACATGGATGCCCCTGAGAAAGACAGGCTACTTTTATATATATCAACCCTTGGACGAGGCACTGGGAGCAGACTGTTCCTTGTGTTATGTTGTTTATTATGTTCGAAATTAAATAGTTGATGGAGATATGTTGGGGCTTTGTAGTAAACAATTTTGTGCATCAGTAAGCATTTGTTAAACTTCAGATGCTGTTTAAGAGGTAGAAGTTTGAGGATTTTAAACTTTTGGTCGGTACTATAATTACCCGAGTGTAAGAGTTTGACAGCGCGCCGGTGAACGGAGTTTACCTTTTTGAACTGATTTTCGCTGCACTCGTCCCACAAAGTGGACGCAAAATCTAGATGACTTTGCACGTGGGCATGAAAGAATAGCTTGCAGATGTCAGGGCTAACTAGGCGACTTAGTTTGGATAGCAAGAATACATTTTTTGACAATAATTTACAGAGACCATCAACATGCGTTTCCCACTTTAGTTGGTCGTCAATTATGACACCTAGTAGACGGTGGTTCGAGACCTGCTCGATAGACTCGAACCCAACTGACAACCGTAGGGGAGATAGTTTGCGTTGGTGTTTTTGGCGCGTTGTAATTAGCATGCTTTTGGTTTTGGTGGTACTAATTACCATGTGGTTGGCTTTACACCACTGGGAGATTTCAGTGAGGCTGTGCTGCAATACTTCGTTTACTTTTGACTCATGCACATCCGACGCATGGAGCGTGGAGTCGTCAGCAAACATATAGAGAGAGAGAGAGAGAGAGAGAGAGAGAGAGAGAGTTCGTGCGTTGAAAATTATCTACGTTTGTTTTAGAACTAATCGGCGGTGCCATGGGACGCATTTGAATCGGTTGAAAATTGCTGATGCATGTGTTCACCTTTTAGACATCGACACCCCTCGCTCCCTTTTTTTTTTTTTTTGGGGGGGGGGGGGGGGGTCGGTGAACTTTTTAACTCAAACCATAAGGCCCAGGGCTTAGGAGGTTTCCCATGTTCCCATCTTTGAATGACAGCGCAGTACTCAAGGGGGGATATGGAGGAGGGAGTGAGGGGGTGCGGGAAATATTGGGACTGGAGGGTGGGGTGAGGGCCATTCCAACGGTCGTGTTTGAAATGGACCCGAGTTTCTGTGGCAGCCAATGCGGGTCCGACAGGGCGCTTGACTGACAGACAGGAACCAAGTTTTAGTTCAATTTCAGCCGTGTGACTCATTCGCCTCCGCCATGTTTAAAAAAAAAAAACTAGAGAGGCAGAAGCCTCCATGGCTCCCTTGTGACACAGGTCAAGGTCATTCACAAGATTATGTTTGTAAAGCTCTTATCACTATCCATTATCATGCCAAGTAAAGTGTCTCTGGCGCTCTGAGTCTGAGTCCCTGGCAATATTACGATTTTCCCCGAAACAGTTTGTATGGCCTTGACCTTTGGTCAAGGTCATTCAAATGAGATCTCATCAATGTCTATCACCATGCCAAGTTCGATGCCTCTAGTATTTGTAGTTCCCCCGAAAATGGTAATGTTGAAATTCATAACAGCTAGCCTTAATGACCTTGACCTCAGTCAAGGTCATTCAGAAAGGTAGGTCTCATTGCTGTCTATCATCATGCCTCATTTGGTGCCTCTACTGTTTGTTGTTTTGGACAAAATGCCAAGGTTAAAGTTTCCAAAAAAAAAAAAAACGCTTGCATGGCCTTGACCTTGACAAAAAGTCACTGAACACAGGTATGTCTGTAAAGGTGCTGCCAATGTCAATCATCACACATATTTTGAGGCTTCTGATCCTTCTAGATTCTGGGAAAATGCAAATGTAAAATTTCCCAACAGACTGTTTTAATGGCATGTGTGCATAGGTCTTATCACTTTCTATCAGCACGCCAGGTTTGGCACCTCTGCTGTTTGTTGTTTCTGAGAAAATGCCAATGTTAAGGTTTCACCAAAATAGCTTGTACGGCCTTGACCTTGACACAAGGCCACTGACTACATGTACATCTGTAAAGTTCTTATCAATGTTTATCATTATGCAAAGTTTAAAACCTCTGGTGTTTGTAGATTACGAGAAAATGCCAATGTAAAATTTTCAAACAGAGCGCTTTAGTGACCTTGACCTTGAGTCAAGGTCATTCAAAATGATATATTTTGAAAGGTCTTGTGGTTGTCTATCAGCATGCCAAGTTTGGTGCCTCTGGTGTTTGTAGATTCTGAGAAAATGACAATGTTAAAGTTTTCTGGACACACACACACACACACACACACACACACACACACAGACGGACAGACAGACGACGGAGGGTTAATACATAGACTCCCATTGTTACACAAGGGAGCCAAAAAAGGAAGAAGAAGAAGAAAAGAAAAGAGGACAAAAGAAGAATTTTTGTTGTTGTTGTTGTTTTTTAAATGTAACTAGAAAGAACCTAACGGCGTGTGGAGATATTTCGACTTACACACGAAAAATATTTCAAACTAGGAAACGTAAGCTCATTAATACCGTAGAAGAAAAAAAAAATACTTCAGCCACTCTCTTGAAGAACCATCGGTTATTTTTGGCCAAGAGGTCGACTGCGATAGCGTAAAAGTAATTACCGATCAGATAAAGTTTTGTGTGTTGTCCTTTGATGTGTTATTTGTATGTCGAGCACTATCACGCGAGACAAATCGGCCCTGATATAAATTCACCGTCCAAGACAGATTGGGGTCACGGCTCCAGTGTTTTTTGACGGGGGGAAAGCGATGATGAAAATTATCACTTTGGACAGCCTTGAATATTTCTACATGGCGGCGTTTAACACATCACGTACCGCGCACGGAGGTTCCCCGTTCTTTCACTTCTCTTTCCAAAACGTCAGTCTTTTGATTAATTTTGCTTGTTATATAGTGTGAGACCTTCTCCAACCCCTATCTGTACTGTGACTATACCTGGGTTGGCTTGGGCCAAGAAATATAGTCCAGCACAAGTTACTTGGTACGAATTGAGTTAATGTGGTGAACTGACACTAGTAGTTGCGTCTGGTTTAAGATTAGACACCCATGCTTAGACTGGATTATCAGTCAGTGACACAGAAAGTACCGCTCTGAACTCCTTTCGCTACAAGAGACAGTAGTGAGTGGTAGCTTATCCAGCTTACGATGAAACTGAAAACTATGAATATAGGCTACACGGTACAGATACGGACTTCGAAGAAGATGCTGTATATTCCTATTAAATTGAATATGACGCTGCGCATGACACCTTGGAAATGTTTTGACGACCCCCCCCCCCCCCCCCCCGAGCTCAAGTCCGATCACCCCCTGCCCACTATATGATACGACTAATTAAAGAGAACAAGCCACTGTACACCAGTAGGTGCCACTATTACGCAAGGCCTCCCCCGTAAAGCCGGCTCTTAACTGAGCACTGCGGAGCGTCACAGTGCTGTCCACAGTTGTGACACAGTTGTGATTTTGTGGGTTACCCCCGGCCACTGTGGCGTCATCACTGCAACTTGGATTTCAAATAGCCACAACTGTGATTGCGGTTTCCACAACAGATCCTGACTGGCTGTACTACGTCACTCGGCGTGCAAACCGTGCATGGCGGACAGTGCATCTTCAATTGGTTTGTCACCGAGCACTGCTGTGTTCAGTTTTGTAGTTAGTAGACACACCTAGCGCAACGACTGTGATGTGCACATGTGTGTTTCGCGCGCTGTGCCCAGTTAAGGGCTGGCTTTAGGCTCGAGAGCGCTGCAGATTGCATCATAGTGGCTGGACGTGGCTCCTAGTGGTCTGAAAAATTCACTTAAAATTGCGATTTTGGCATTGGCTTATAAGAGTTAAAAACCCAAGAAAAAGAAAAAAAGAAAAAAAAAAAAGCCAGGACAGACCTGAAACTGTAACCAGTTCCTCAGAGCAAGTGTAAACAAAATAAACAAAGAGATGAAAAACGAGCACTTTGACTCGGAATGCAACATTCATATGTCTACTCGTCCACTGACCTCTCTGTTCGTCTATTCCTTCGCTCAACCTCTCACCTCTTGTCTGTTTATTTTAAAGACGCCAGGCTGGCGAATGTGCGCGCCGTTAGGAAAGATTGCATTGCGGAGTAAGTCAACGCTACGCTTATCCTGCGAAAATATTTATCTGCATTTAAATTTGTCGCAATGTGGCAGTTTCCAAAGTATTGCGAAGATAACACGAGAATTCTTTCAGCCTTCGAAGATAAGCACCGCAACATGTCTCGAGAAACCGTTGGTTTTCTTCGGCTGAAGTTTTAGAAACTTTTTCATTTTTGTTTTTTTCTTTTTTAAGACGAGCAAAATTCACGTCGTATGAATTTATTTAACGGGTTTTATCACGAATAAATGTACACGTTTCAAGTGCTTCATCTTACATGTGCAACTCCGCCATTTGATTGGTGGGGTGTTACAGGCTGCCTTGAACTTTCGCTGTCAAGATTTCTATCCACTACAAGCAAAGGAAATCGCTTAAAAAAAAAAAAAAAAAAAAAAAGTTGAGACAGTAGTTTTGAGAAATGGCGGATAACCATTTCTGCATCCGCTAATGTGTAGGCTGACCCTTCTTTCTTCTCTGGTCGTATCGGCGTGCACAACAGGTATGAAAGCATTACGCCAAAGAAAGAAATATTTATCTGCTATCAAAAGCCTAAAAGTCACGAACTGAAAATAGTCGACATGAACATCTGTTCATCTGGCAGACAGCCTTGGAGCTTTGTAAGTGGCAGCCCTGCCCCCCCCCCCCCTCCAAATTCCTTACGAACATATAGACTTTAAAGTTACCGTTAAAGATAGGTTCAACTGTGGTCCCCCAAAACCAAACCACCCCAATCACTTGAACACAGGCCGAGACTTCCCTCCCCCCGAGAGTGCTGTTTGAACTTTTTATCCCTCCGTCTCAAGCCCTTCTGCTTTCTGCCTTCCAACCCGGCCTCTCTTCCTCCTTTTTCCTTCACCAGCCACTGGTATTTCGGGCAGAAATGAAATCAATCAATAGCAATAAAAAGGTTAATTCTCTCTGGGAGGGGGAGGGGGGAGAGAGAGGGGGAGAGGGAGAGAGAGAGGGGGCGGGGGTAGCGACAGACGTGGCTAATGGTACTCTGCTGTTGAAGACGATGGCACATCCGAGATTCCTGACCACTGGCTTACGGGTGTCAACCAGTCACTGGTTAAACGCGTAAGCTCCAATACCGTCAGCCTTCACTGAAGAAAGCTGCGCTAGTGAGTGAGCCTGCACGCTCCAAACAGTCCTTTCAGTGATAGGCAGAGCTCGGAATGCAATGCACTGCCGCCTGCAGGCAACATTTAAAGCGGCTAATGCTACCATTTTTATGTTCACAGATCGTTCTGAGATGTTTTTTCCGGTATCCATCATCACACCTCTTACACACCTGAAGTGGAAATCTTGATACAAGTGCTAGTATTCTAGGGAAAGGATAGAAAGGGGAATTGCAAAAGCAAACAGACAGAGAGAGAGAGAGAGATGATGATGATGATGATGAAACTTTATTTATCAACGGTAAAAGTTTGACAGAAATTCGCCAGTTTGCAAACTTGCCGTTGCTAATACTACAGAGAGAGAGAGAGAGAGAGAGAGAGAGAGAGAGAGAGAGAGAGAGGGGGGAGGGGGACGACGTAAGTAATTTGACATGAATGAATTGCCAACTTTAATTCATACAAGTAAACTTAAACGTCAGACGAAAATATGCACACACACACACACACACACACACACACACACACACACACACACACACACACACACACACACACAGAGTACTCAATCCAAGTCACCTATCACCATCCACACATCATCAACCCACACAGTCCCACAAAACCCACATCAACCTTCCCACCACTGCAGTTCGAACTCAGCCAGTCGCGATCCATCGTCAGTTTCACTCAGTGACATTTCCACTCGCCAACACCAGCAGAGACCGGGGAGCGCCCTTTTCAATAGTCTGCACTTAACTTTCCCTTAATTAACCGTATTAACAGTCGACATCGATTCACTCGCAAGTCCGCCTCCTCCCCGAACAACAGAACTGGTTAATGCAGGAGAGAGAGAGAGAGAGAGAGAGAGAGAGAGAGAGAGAGAGAGAGAGAGAGAGAGAGAGAGAGAGAGAGAGCTCTTTTCAAATTAACCAATGCACGCCTCATTGGCTGCAATTCCTGTCACATAAAAGCCAGAAAGACAGAAAGAAATTGACCACGTTGGCGAATCTATTTCCTTCGGTACCTTACAAAAGGGGGATTTTTTTCTCCCTTGTTGTTATTTAAAGTGCAAGAAGCAGAGATTTATTCAAGTGGGCACAAGGAGTCTGAATTAATAAGCACATGTAACGAAGTCGGAACCGGCTGACCAAGATATTGGGCTGTGGTGAGTAAAACAGAATTGTGTTCGTGTACTTTATAACGCCAGACAAGCAGAGGGTGGGGGGGGGGGGGGAGAAAGAGCTAGAGAAAGAAATGTGTTCGTGTAGTTTATAACGCCAGAGAAGCAGGGGGGGGGGGGGGGGTGAGAAAGAGCTAGAGAAAGAAAGAGAAAAAAAAAGAAGAAGAAGAAGAAGAAGAAGAAGATAGCGGGTTAGCAACAAAGCGGTTAGTCGATATTGGAGAGGACTGATTATGATGCGGACCACTTAGTTGTTGCACTGAACGGTAGGTTAGGAAACCGACCTTTGTGTGTTCCATTCCATCGGAGTGATACAAAGAATCAGTGCCATGCCCCCCACCCCCACCCCCCAAGTTAAAAAAAAAAAAAAAAAAAAAGTTCGGGGGTGAGGAAGGGAGGTGCCTGGCCTTCAGTTCCTCAAAGGTGAGTGATGTTTTTCTTGGCCTTACACTTTTGACAAGCCTTTTCCCATATACAGCCCCACCCCCTCTACTTACCACCACCACCACCAACAACAACAACACCACCAAAACCGGGGTCGAAACAGAGGAGTGGGAAAAGTGTGACTGCATTTACATGCTGAGTATACAAACTATCCATTAAAACCCGAAGAATAAACTTGTTTCTAAATAATAACATACTGAAACACAGTGTGTGTGTGTGTGTGTGTGTGTGTGTGTGTGTGTGTGTGTGTGTGTGTGTGTGTGTGTGTGTGTGTGCGTGTGTGCGTGTGCGTGTGCGTGCGAGAGAGAGAGAGAGAGAGAGAGAGAGAGAGAGAGAGAGCAAGCAGTGGGGGCAATAGCTACCAACAACGACAGCCATTGCACTGATTCTTCAGCCATTACCCTGCAAAGGGGGACAATTTCCCGTGAATAATAAAGCCTGTTTTCACCCAAGACACACGCCCATTCTTGACGCTGAACGAGATCCGGCGCAATGCAACAGTCGTTTCTCAGGGCCAAACAGGGTCTTTTGCCATGACACAACCAGATTTTCGTCTTTTTTTCCCTTTTTTATTTTTTTCCCTCCTTCTCTCTTTTTTTCTTACAAATTCTGTTCCTTTCTTCTCTCTTGAGCTGTTTTGCTCGTTGACCTGAATGGTCTGCATGAAGAGCACAATTAGAGCCAAGAGGCAGCATCACGCCTATGCTATAGGGAATAAACCATACGCTGGCTAATTCCATGACAAAACCAGATTTTCGCCCTTCTTCCTTCGTTTCCACCCTGCACAGAATCTGTTTCTTTCTCTCTTCAGTTCTTTTCCCAGTTGACTTGAGTGCCGGGTTGGGATGAAGAGCACAATCAGAGCCAAGAGTCAGCATCACGCCTAAACCGCTGAGGGCGGTACAGTCATTCTTTTCTCAGGGCCAAACAGGATCTTTCTCCACGATAGAGCCAAATTTTTGTCTTTATAATTTTTTTTTAAAGAGTTGGCATCACACATATACAATAGTGAGCGGTGCGTTTACGTTTTTATCGGTACCTTCTTCAGTTTTTCGTAACTTTTCTTTTGTCCCCCCCCCCCCCCCCCCCGAAGCTGGAATGAAATGTACTGTTAGTCACCTTCAGACTAGACATACCTGAGGTTTACGAATTCTCTCAGGCTGCCAAGCCGACTGTACACACGAATTATAAATGAAGAGAGAAGCGAGAGAAAAAATTAAGAGATGCAATTCAATAAAATGCACTTTTCATGAAAAGAAAAAATGAAGAGAGATCAAAACTCTTGTCCTCTATGGCGCTCCTGTTAGCACAGATTTCATTCATGTAATGTTTTGATTTTTGTCTGCAGAGTCTGGCCGCTGATGTTGTTCTGGGGGGAACCCCTCTGTTTCCAGTGTGTTCTGCCTACAAAACTTGTCCATTTTGCACGCACGTGGCTCAGTCCCGGGATGAATCTCCCTCGTCAGGTCTGTTACGTGAGTCACGCTAATTGTTAGCTGTTTTTTAAGGTCCTCGTTTTCGCTCTCAATATCGCGTTACGTTGCTGGCGATAAAATACATGTCCATTATTTCGTAACGATGACGAGGCTGGCAGGGGAGGGGGGGGGGGGGGGGGAGGATGACGAAACTGATTTCATAAAGATCTTTTCAGAAGAACAGCAGACTGCCTTGGCTGCAGCGAAGCATCGTTATCGTTAAATTGTCCTGTGTTGTTCTGCATTACCGCGCCACTCTCACACCACTGTTGAAAATGATTATGTTTACATAGAGCAAAAGCAAAAGTGGGACAAAAGAGGCGTACGCGGAAAGCGTGCTGCCACGCAGAACCAACCGTCCAACAAATTGCATCAGCATGTACTTGGTAAAGAGGGAATCGGACTGTTTCAAGTGAGACCATTGGAGACTCCTCCTTGTCGATCGATAGTGTCGAGCCCCCAGAATTCAGCCAATCGCGTCCGCGGCATAATGAGCACAACACATGGCATAGTCTGGCAAACTTTTTTTTGCCAGACATTACAACGATGGAAGCACGTGTAGTTTGATATGACTGAAACTGAGAAAGCAGTAAGACCACTGACGTCATATGAGGAAAAAGACCATTCCGTCAATCTGAAATCAAACCATAAAATGACGTCATGGACGTACTGTGTTTTGCCAATACGAGGCAGAGTAAAGAGGCGGGGCTTTGGCTTCGGGACCTGCCGCCGAGTGGACTCGTGTATTACTTCGCTGACTTGGTGTTAACAATGCTACAAAACAACAACGGCAACAACGAAAACTGTTTGATGTTTTCAGGATTTACTTTCTGCGCGCTTCGAAGGAGAAAGTGAGCCAGCAACATTCAGAGCTGGCAGGTAACAATCCCGTTCTACTCACAGACCTAAAAAAAAAAAAAGAAAGATAGACCCCCTGCGGTGCTGTAAGTGTGACGCCGCCGCGCGCCATGTTGCGAGTACCTGGAAGTGCCAGACGCTATCAGCTGTTTACATAGCGCGCATAGCATTGGCCAGACGCTATCAGCTGTTTACATAGCGCGCATAGCATTGGTCCGCTTTATCTTACGTCACATTTCTGATGACGTGTTTCTAAAGAACTTTGTATTTCGAACGAGGCGTCCTGTACACAGAGCATCTGAGTTCTGGTATTCACAAGATGGTCGCGATAGCGACACTCGCAAGCAGCGGTGGCAACGTGCGGCGGTGGGTCTATCTTTTTTAGGTCTGTGGTTCTACTACATTATGGCTGTGAGGCTACCAGACAAAAACAGACAGAGCTAAAAGCCAGAGGTAGTTTTACATTTGCACATCATGGCTGTTACTGCACTATACAGTACAACACGTGGCATTTGAAACGAAGTTTTCCAACACATCTCAGTTGTGAAGACGTTCATTCCTTTTTTTTTTTTTTTTGCTTTCTAGGTAAGACTGATGTCACAGGGGAGTGTTTTTAGTCCGAACAAACAGCGAACATGGTGTTTTTCCGTGTTTCTCGTGTGACATCCGGCCACACCATGCCTTCGCCCTACTTTTTCCAGCGCTTGTTTTGAAATGTTTTTTCACGTTTGTACGTACACAAACGTCTCCCGTGTGTTGTGAGCCTAAGTCATACACCACACGGCGTGAAAACTACTGCTAGTTAAACACCCATGTGCCACCGCGTTCAACCCGTTTCTCGCGGTAGTCGTTAAATTGTAGACGAAGAGGGAAAAGTTCTGCCGCGGGCTGAGATTGAATTTGTCTCGGCTAATAAACCTGTAGAGGCGAGGGAATCACAAAGTCGTGGTTTTTGCCTCTAAAATTGACCACAGCCCCCAAGCCCTGTATGATACGATTTGGATGTGTCGCTATTCTTGTTGGTGTGTGTATTTTTGTTCAGCCCCTTCCCCCTCCACCCCCGGAAAAAATGTACTTTCACGCGAGTTGTTCGTTGGCCTAGTTTGTGTGTGTGCGTGCGTGCGTGCGCGTGTGCGTGTGCGTGTGTGTGTGTGTGTGTGTGTGTGTGTGCGTGCGTGCGTGCGCGTGTGCGTGTGCGTGTGTGTTAGCCAAGCTAAAGATATCATTGGCATGGTTACAAGCTGACCCACATACGAACTCAACTGGGGATCTACACAAAATCACTGCATACAAAATGACCCGATCTACCCGACTCATACAGTTTTCACTGACTGTACTATGACACTTCCTTTCCTTCATAACCACCACACATGTACATCCACAAAATCCACTCAATTCACCATAACCAGAGCCATGACCTTCATCCTGTATATGCCCTCCCTCCCCCCACCCCTCCCAAGATAAAAATCCAATCGCTGGCCACAAGTGATTCCTCAATCACCCGCAAATTACAGGGAAGCGAATTAATCAAATCCGTAATGAAAAGGCGTTGGGGCGGCCCGTACAATATAGGCCCTAATCTGATTGGGCACGGCCCGTTGCCATGGCTACGCCAACATTGTCCCGGGCCCCGGATCACGGACAAGAAGCAGGAAAGTGGCCCGCAGTTTGAGTTTGCTCGCTGGAAGAAAAACAAAAAGCAAAAGGGGAGTCGGCTGGAAAGTGATTTGGATTGATCCTGACCACTCGCTTCACTTTGCAAAAACAACGTCGAGGATGGTGTCAAGTGGCAGACACTAAACATGATCCTTGGATATCACAGGGTGTGTGTGTGTGTGTGTGTGTGTGTGTGTGTGTGTGTGTGTGTGTGTGTGGCGGGAGAGCTCAGGCAGAAGGGCACCGGACTCTGTGGACCTGACAACCGTGGGTTTGAATCCGAAAAGGGTCTTATTAGTTCAGACCTTTTTACTTGTCATATGTGTTCTGGTGCTCGAGTCTTCCCTGAACAAAAGCATTTAATTTTTATCAACCACCCAACTGGGTTTTTGTAATCGGGAGTTCGAGAAATTAGCATGAAGATGAGGCGTCACTTGCATGTCATAGGTTTTTACTGCCCCGTCGACTAGTTTTAAGATTTTTGTGGTTTTTTGTTGTTGTTTTTTTTTTTCACAAGTAGTAGTGCGGACATATTAAGCCGCGAATTTGTCTTTGTTGCTTGCACAGCTTTCAAAACTCACTCACTCAGTGAGTGTGTGTGTGTGTGTGTGTGTGTGTGTGTGTGGTGTGTGTGTGTGTGTGTGATATATGATTCCCAGCGCGAGGCATGCGCGTGTTTTAGGCAGTAGAATCTCCGTAGATGCTGAGCCTCCTTCCATAGGTCAAAAAGAAAGAAGGAAAAAAAAAAATGCCCATCAAATCAAACTAATCATCCATTTCCCGCTGAGCCAATGGCACGATCCTATTCGTGATGGCGCGCAAATTAATTGCGTTAATTGTCTTCGGCACACCACGTCTCTAACGGCTGAGTGAAATGGTCGGTAGGAGGCGCTCTGGAAGGGGAGGGAATCACTTCCGGTGCCGCCGGAGGGGTGGATCACGCACAGCATGCTGGGAGCATGGCGGTGGCCAATACCCTTCACTGTCCATAATTTCTGCGCGTGTGACATCCGTACTGCCGTGACGCAGGCATCTGACTGAGTGACAGAATAAAATCGAAGAAAAGAAGGAAACGATTATGCATAATGTTTAAGCACCACGTTGTGCTTCAAGGTTTCAGTTATGGCGACTGATCAGAATGCTAATAATTGCTTCATCTAAATATAGATGAATAAATCATGTACGCCAGAAATCGTGCAGTTCATACGAAGCTTTCTGAATCCGCCAGCAGAAAATACTCTCTGAAGTTTAACACACAGTTGCAGGGGAAGTCGCAAAAGGCGCAACCATTTGACCATCAGACTCGATGTGGAAAGTTCATTCGACAAGACATCGCAAGAAGTGAGCTGTCACCACGTAAGATGCCACATGGACAGGACCGGACGTCCAGGCTTTTTCCTTTGCCCCTGTCCTTGAACCATCAACATCACGGACAGCAGGTGTTTGTTTGTCCACCACACCCAAATTTCCCTCTGGGATAATAAAGATTGATTGACTGATTCTCATACGCTGAAGACAATACTGTTGATGACTTTTTCGGAACGGGTAGGTGGGTGTTTGACTTTGGGGGTTTACCGTCCTTTTCCACCACATACGGGTGATATCAAAGACGGGGCAACGATGAAGAAACCAGCACAAATATTTGACCCCAGCCAGGATACGAACTCACGACCCGCGCATTAGAAGTCCGACGCTCTACCATTCGGCCACCCCGGCTCCCCCTTTTTCGGAACAGGCTCAGTCAAAATAGTCTTGCCGAGTTATAGAAACTAGAAACACGAAGGGCAGGGCTAGACACGAAAATCACTTTGTACCTTTCTGAAACCCAATTCACGCAACCCATCTTCTTTCAGTCCATACCAACAACAACACCCCCACCACCACCACCCAAAAAAAAGAAAAGAAAAAAAGAGCTGCAACACAAAGTGCCTTCCTGACACATAGATCGAGCAAGTGTCAGGTCTGCACTCCGACTGTCTGTAAAAAGTGAGGAAAAGTGGACATTCAGGGAAAGAAATGCACCCGTTTCGATATCCGGCTCCTGACAGCAGAGATGTGATCCAACCCAACACGATACCACTGATCCGCAATGATCGATCTCATACGGGAAGTGATAGGACGTGAACCCTGCAACTCTCACGACAACAACTCTCCCACACCACGACACAACCACAAGAAAAAAACAAAAAACGGACAAAAAACATCACACAAAAACTCGAGAAGAAACGAGGGGTGAACCAAGGGCAGCGAACTCTCACCACCGCAGGATGCGAGTCAGACATCTCCGAGACGTCCAGGCCAGACAACTCCGGGAACTATTTCCACCAGACTCCGCGCCGGGTACTGTACACACGTCTGACGCGCGAGGTGAAGTGACCGGAAAGAGCGGAGAGAGAGAAAAAAAGACAGGGCAACAAGTAGAGGTTACCCCACGCGGGACTATGGACCTGTCAAAAGTGGAAGCGGGCGAGATTGAACACTCATCTACTGTCGGCTCCATTTTTTGCAGGCGGCAAACATCAGTGGCGGCAGGTTCGGCCGTAATCAATCAACGCCCGGTGGTTTGTGGTGGTGGTCGGTGCGCCCCCCCCCCCCCCCCTTCTGTCTCTGAGCGGGTACGTCTCTTTTTAATGTGGTCACAGTGTGCAGTGGTTTACCCCCCCCCCCCCCTCCCCCCCCCCCCACCGCTTTTCTTTTGTGGGTTTCTTTGATTTTTTTAGTGGTGACAATGCACAGTAAAGTGCTACAACAAAGGCAAAGCATGCACTGGATCTAAAGCTGCAAAAAACGACTTGTTCTGATCTGAGGAGGGACGGGAAGTGAGGTGTTTCTAATACTACGACACTGACCTGCACCATAAAAAGAATTATTTGTATTCAGATAAGTTGGGGCAGGGGGCTATACAATCAGTTTTAGTGAAACGATGGTTGCAAAGGTCAATGTCATTCTCTCCTGTTAGATCCAAAAGTACACAACGGTGACATTGACTCAGAGGTGCAGAGTTAGAATGAGGGCCGATTTTCCTCAGTTCCCGGAAGTGTATCGCGAGAACATGTAAAAATCTGACCATTCTCTGTCGACGAACATTTCAAGCCTGACCTCATTATTGGGACCATCACAAAAGTCAAGCACATCTCGGATATCCACAGCCGTATTCTTACCCCGACGACGACTACTCGCCTAATCACCTCCCCCACAAAAATGAATCCTCTCTATGAGAGCACCTCAAAAGCAGAAGGAAACGCGATACTTTTACTTGTTTCAACTGCCTCGATAAATTTCCTTTTATCCCATTGTGCACATCTCGCGGTCTCTGGCACTAATTGGCAAAAACTGCTCTCCTCACGCCCCAGCCAATTTGCCCAGGATCGGGTGAGAAAAACCAACAGACCCTAATACGGTTACAGGGAGGCGCAGGGTAACCAGCCATGTGTGAAATGCAGGGGACAGAATTCTGAAATAGGAAGGAACAGATGCTATCACTCATCCGCCACACTTTGTGGAGCTGGACATGTGGAACATCAGTGGTTTAAAAAGCACGGCGAGGAAGAAGACTTAAATCTCATTCAAACACTTACATTGCACGCATTCACTCACTCTCAGAAGAACATACACCCATCACAGTCACCTCTGTTAGTAGTGCACGAATAGTCCAATTCTGAGGGGCTGTTTTTTGTTGTTGTTTGTTTGTTTTCTATTGCCCTCAGGTAGTCACTGTTGCCACCAACTTGAAGACGTTGAAACGAGATCCTCATATTCACATCAGAGCCTGCACAGCGTTGGACTTTCAATGTTCAGGTCATGGTTCAATCTCTACTGCCCCCCCCCCCCCCCACACACACACACACCCCTAATCGCAGCTTTCCTCAACTCCCAATCAAAAGGACGTTACACCCGCAAACACCCAACAAACCAACCAGCTCAGTATTAACTAACGCACTCCGGTTCCTCTAGTCTGTAACGATACCAGAGATGTCAGTTGAGTATTATCGTCTCAGTGACATTACCAGTGAAGGACGCCCTAATCCATGGAAATGGAGACCAGAAACACTAAACTCTGACCCATCCACGTCTAAGCCTCGATCAATCAAACGCGTCCTTTTATCCCCGGGGGTCGCCGGCAGCCAATAGCGGCCGAGGAGAGTTTGATGTCTGCTTTCACTATTGTTGGGTACACTTCTTCAGACACGAATCCCTAGCCCTAGATGTGGTGCTCTCCACTTCCAACCGATGGACATCAGGGGGGAAATATTGCCTCGGATGGTACAATAAATACCCGTCTGTTTGTGGACCTGATTCTGTGTAAGCCTTTTCTTCATACGTTCAGTATAGCATCAACTAAAAGCGTGCCGCCCTGAGGAAAAAATATGGTTGGGGCCACGGCCTACCGAGAAGAGTGCTGGTGTGACTTGTGTGATAAATAATTCTCTTTCAGGCGGGGCGGGCACTTATGTGCTGACGATCTTCATGTTCGGTGCGGTTTTTTTTTTTATATTAAATTTAGATGTCTTCCCAAGTCCACAGACGGTTTCAGGAGTGGAGGATAAGCCCGGATCTCTCAGAACACACACACACACACACACACACACACACACACACACACACACACACACACACACACACACACACAGAGTCTATTCTCTCCCACCCACCACCCCTGTCTTCCAACTTCCGTACCACTGCTGCAACATTTCACGTTGTGCGATTCCCACAAGAGCCGGGGTGAAGTCAGTCTGTAGATCAGTTTTGGCCCGAGGACATTCCTGTTGCGTCACATGTGTTGATGGAAAAGGTTCAAGTGCATGCATGCCACTGCAGTGATTTTGACAAGCGTCGTTTCGCGTTACAGCCAGAGCATTCACTTCCAGAAGTCGAAATCTCAATAGAGGTCAGAGCGACACACTGGTACTGGCAGCTGACCTGACCATGCAGTTGTAACTGACCAGCGCTGACCATGATAGTCAATGACAAATTAGGTCTATACCGTCGCTATTGTGATCTCGTGTGTCTGGACGGTCGACCGGCCGAATGGTCTGCAAAACACTGAAAATCCACGAAAAAGGCGATTCCATTGAATTCTACCCTTTCTAATCGAATCTTGGTGGAGGGGGAAAAATGTCAGCACGACTGATTAGCAAAACAACGTATCTGAGTTAAAACGATGTCTCTTCGAAGTCACACGAGAACATGTAGCGAAAGTAGGCCTATAATTATGTGCTGCCTGTTCTCACTCAAGACAAAGCGTTAAAGTCTCCACGAATATGCTATAGCTGTGCATCAGAATCAGTCCCTTTGGTCACAACATAGCACATGATCTGAGACCATTGTGGTGACTCGGGCCGACGTGTCTGTTGTTCTAGAAGTGTACCGCATACTGAGCAGACGACTGTGACGTTATTTGGTTGCGGACCGACGACTAGCTATAAGGAGCGGATTGGTGATTACTTTAAGAAGCTTTGTTTAATCCCAGTCTGTTCAGGAATGGACCGTAGGCTCCAAGAAAATAGTATTTCTCTAACATCCACTGCAAGGACGTTAAACCCTCAAACACCCACCCACCTCATCAGAAGCCACAAAACGGTCGCAATTGTCAAATAAAACGTCCTTCTAACTGGCAAACAGCCTTAAAGCCTCGAAAGCGGCAGTTTTCCATCTCAGCGGCGTGACGAACATTGAGGCTTTAAGCTGGCTGACCTTACACACACACACACACACACACACACACACACACACACACACACACTCTCTCTCTCTCTCCTTTTTTACTATTAGATTTACTCTTTTTGTGCCAGGCATACTTTTTGTCATATTAGCCTTTATCTTTTAGTGTTTCTAGATTAGCAGGACACACTTGTATGATAGGCGGCAGACCATGCCTAGAAGTCTTTATCCTGAAATAAACGTTTCAGTCAGTCAGTCACTCTCTCTCTCTCTCTCTGTAAGTTCACAGACGTTTGGCATCCCTGGTTTCCTAAAAGACAAGATGGGAGATGCACTAGGTCCCCAATTATCCAGTTAGGGTGGGGAAAAATTGGCAAGGCGGCTGGCGTATATACGGTGTATTCTCTACGGTGGCGTGGCTGATATTCTCCTAACGTTTCTTACAACCCTGGCCCGAAACACAAAGCCCCAAAGGACGGAGAGATAAAGTCTTGTATATTCGCAGCATCCAAGATCATAAAATCGAGGATTCAAGAGAACATTAGCCTGAGCGATTTTATACTCTACAGCTTTTTGTGACGGAGAGTGCGTACCTGACATTGTATAGCTAACAGTAAGACTGATACTCACCACCACGACTTTACGTGGCGATTCAAGAATAAGGATTTACGCAATTGTAGTTAGATTGTAGTTGAGTTTTCTTTGAACAGTATTAGTATTGCAGTGCTGCTGCCACGCTTCTAAAACGTTTCTTGCTTGCTGCATTTTAGTGAAAACAGTGCGTCATTAATTTGTCCTTTTGCCAAGGTTACGCTTTTCACAAGAGACAAAATGGTTGTCTGAATGTTGTTTGTGTGTGAAAGAAACAGATGGTGTGCGTGCGTGCGTGCGTGCGTGCGTGCGTGCGTGTGTGTGTGTGTGTGTGTGTGTGTGTGTGTGTGTGTGTGTGTGTGTGTGTGTGTGTGTGTGTGTGTGTGTGTGTGTGTGAGAGAGAGAGAGAGAGAGAGAGAGAGAGAGAGAGAGAGAGAGCAGCCCCTGAAAACGCAAAATACTCCCCCAAAAACTTAAAACCACGGTTTTCCTGCCGCTAATCAGTTATGGAAGAGGCAAGAAGATAACAATAAGACAAAGGCAAGAACCCGTACAATAGCTTCGCGCGCGCACACAGTGCTCACCATTACCCCACAAAAAACACACAGACACACAACAGCAGGGGCTGAGGCTAACATCCCCGCATTCCGCTCATCTTCCACAATACACTAACCTCCCACGACTCACAAGCGGATCCCGCGATCAGAACTTGAGTCTGGGCTTACTGGAACACAAGAACGACGAGGTTCCCCCCAAAATGTGGACCTGAATCCGCGCCTGGTGTTTTTGCTGTCTGTAAATCGCATTATTTTTTTCCTTCCAAGCAAAAGGCAGAGAGACAAGTTGATGAGGCAGGGAGAGACGTCAGCTAGCAGACTGCTCGGGTTTCTTCTTTCAGCAAATTACGACGACTGCTTCTGACTTTGAAGGGAAGGAGAGGGGATGAGTGTTGGTTACGGCAACAAAAGGATGCTCCCTGTTGGGGGGTGGAGGGTGGAGGTAGGGCTGCAGGCAAAGTAGAGCACATCCATCATCGCCCACTGTAGGGTGGCTGGGGGTTGGTAGGGCAGGTTTAGTGTTGCAGTCTGTCCACCGCCTGGGCGATGTCAAAGAGTCTGAGGGCACCGAAGGAAAAATCTGTAAAAAGTTGTCGCTCTTACGGAATTCGAACCCTCGGCCTTCCAGTCTCGAGTCCGCAGCCCAACCGACTCTCACTACAGTGTGGGAAGAATGAAAATTGTTGGAGCCCGCTCCTCACCGACATTACCACCAATTACACTGGTGCGGGCTTTAAAACAAAAACAAAAAAATCACGGTTAAAACTGCCGCTGACCTACTATTAGCTCTGTCTCCGAAGTTTACAAAACTTTTGTTGTGCGGGTATGGTATTATGACGTACGAAGTTAAAACTGTTGAAGTCTCCTCCCTCCCGACACTAACACGTAAGTGGGCTTATAATTACAAAGAAAAGAAACTAAGCTCACGGTTTAAAACCAACACTACTGCTCCTAATTTGTTCAGAGCCCTATTAGTTCTGCCCCCTACGTGCGGTCCGGAAAGAGTTAAAAGTGTGCTTAACCGACACGGACGGGCTCCTGGGAAAAAAACAAACAACAAGAAAAAACAAGAAAAAACAACAACAAAAACCCTGAGTCTCACGGTCTAAGACCGCCACTTCTCCTTACAGACTAGTTGAAGGCCCTATTAGTTCTGCCTCCAAAGTACGGTAGGGGAAGAGTTAAAATTGTGCCTCACCGACACTAACACATAATTAGACTTGAGGGTGCCCCCCCCCCTCCCCCCCTCCCCCCCCCCGGCCCCCAAACTCAAGCTTACGGTTTAAAACCGCCACTTTTCTTAACTTGTTGAGGGCCCTATTAGTTCTGCTTCCGAAGTGAACAGCAACTTCTGTTGTTTTTGCGAAATGAGCCACGCGCCCCGAAAGCGGCCACGACCGACTGAAGACAAAAAAAGCAAGTGAGAAGAACGGGAGGGTCGGGAGTAAACACGGAGAAACCGCGGGGGGAAGGCAGGTTGTTTTGACATAGAGACTGAGTTGGATTGTTGGATGCTCTCTCTCTCTCTCTCTCTCAGGATGAGTCATGATGGCCCGAGTCTTTCCGGTGCTACTACGATTCGAAAATTCTAACGACATTGCTCCCAGGTAGCGTCACATGTACGGCATAATGAGTATCAGTCAGTGCACATGTCATTACACTGAACTTGTACTGACGTTTTCAAGGCCCAAATTTTAAGACTTTAACTCACAGATTGTTCTGTGCTCTTCTGGTAGTGTCTCTGACATCATACCACTTCAGGTGCCTGCACAGTGACAGCATCATCAGTATTCATCACATGCCGGCACAGAGCCAATGGAAGGGTACACGTGACGCGGATAACACAAAGACTGCGGCTCTTTTGTCTGACACCATACTACTTCAGGTGCCTGCACAGTGACAGCATCTCACATACCGGCACAGAGCCAACGGAAGGGCACACGTGACGCGGATAACACAATCAAAGACTGAGAAGCACTGGAAACACTCGTTGGGTTTCGGTTTGCCGGTGTAACTGAAAGACAAAGGTCCGTTTATCAACCAGAAAATGACCGTTCACTCACGCATTAGTGATTACTACAACGTGAAGACGCGTGCGAGTTCATCGGGGGTCTAATCTTACACGAACCACTAGACTAAAAACTAGACCTGAAGATCTGAAGCGTAGGCTACACTGACTTGAAGCCGCAGTCTAAGACCTTGAAGTCTCGGTCTTGAGAACAATCCGGCGTCGTCAGAAACTTTCCAAGTGAAGCATCATCTGAGAGTACGAGAAGACTGAAGAACTGAAGCAAACTCTGGAGTCGCAGTAGCAGCAGGAAAAACTCCGCCATCTTGGCTGACCCCCCGTGTCTTGTGGTTGGTTGGCTGGTTAGCTGGGGTGTATCGTCCACGCCACAACGAGGTGATTGCAGACGGCCCTAGGGGGCAGGTTATAAGGGGGGGGGGGGGGGGTAGCTACCCTGACTGTACAGTCCAGCTGAACACCTATTCAATCCAGTCAGACTGCCAGGTCGGCCACATTTTATGTATCCTTGACGGTATTGAACAAGTGGAAACGGAGGGCCGTTTTTGTGAGAGGAAACAAGTGGCGGTGTTCAGCCAATCTGCTGCAGGGCTGGAGTAATCCTTGTCAAAACTTCTGAATCGGAGTAACTGCAGGAAAACACACCGCCATCATGACTGACCCCCCGTGTCTTGTGGAAACGGAGGCTCATCTTTGTGGGAGGAAACAAGTGGCGGTGTTCAGCGCCTGGTGCAGGGCTGGCGCCGCGAGGGTCGTAACAAGGTGATAGAGACGGGGGAGGAAGATGGGCAGGTGTTCCTTGTGTATCTCTCTTTTACTCTTTCTCGTTCTATTCGTCTACCACTACTCTATCGTTACTGGGTCACCGTGTCTTTCACAACAAAGCCCTTTGCGCTTAGAACAAGCCAGGATTACTGTTAGAGGGTGGGTCAGTGTTTTAAGGATTTACGTCTTTTGTCCCGGCACCGCAGGAATAACGGATAGAGAGAGAGAGAGAGAGAGAGAGCACGAAAAACAACAACAACAAAACATGTTCTATTTGAGGCCCAAAACTAGTGCAACATGCCTAAAGTCGTGTTGCTTTATGGGCATTGGTACCTAACTTGATCTGGCACCTAAGCAACAGCTGGCTGATTCTGGAAAGACGTTCGACGGCAAGAGATCCAAGCGTAACTTGACTTGACTAAATCTATGGTTCCGTCAGCCGTGATTCAGAAGAGGGTGGGTGGGTGTTTGTGGTTTTGACGTCCTTTTCCACCACGTAAGTGTGATGTCGGTGACGGGGCAACGAGAAAAAGGCCAGCACAAATACTTGGCTCCAGCTAGGATTCGAACACGACCCGAGCACTGAGAGTCCAACGCTATACTCTTTGGCTATCCCGGCTCCCCGATTTAGAAGAGACAGGAGAGGATGCACTGGGGAGTTACGCCCGCAACACACGGGAGACGTTCTTGTTCGAACATGGAAAACAGCTCAAAACAAGCCCCGGGGAAAAAAAATAAATAGGGCAAAGGCATGTTGTAGCCGCACGTCACAAGACAAACACGGAAAAACACCATGTTCGCTGTTTGTTCCGGGCTAAAAACACTCCCGCGTGACACCAGCCTTCGGCAGCATCCCGGAAAGTAGCTGTTACTGATAATTGGCAAGTGTCTGTGGCACAAGAGATTGGGATATGGCAGGAAGCGTGGAATGCGGCCCTGTCCTGCTGCCCCAAACCGCACGGACCTCCATAGCATTCTTACCATCATCCTCATCTCCATCATCATGCATGATAAAAAACTCCGTGGATTCCACCCATGACCAGGGAGGATCACCACTGAAGCTGGCAAGAGTTGGGGCAGCAAAATAAATAAATAAATAAATAAATAAATAACAGCTTCTCCCCCCCCCCCCCACACACACACTTTCCCTTTGATAGGGGAGGGAATAGGTGTAGGTGGGGGTCGGGGTCAGTCAGTGTAGACGACACACTGATACCTCGACATAGTATAAAAGCTTAAAATGAAATCTGCAGACGATTTTGCAGGATTCCTATCGAATTCTCAACCTGACCTGAAGAGAATGTAAACGTTCGCCTACAATCCTTTACCCTGGCTCCTGAAAAGTCAATACCGGTATGTGATGGCCCGTCTGTAGCAGATAAGCTGTAAAACACCTAGAGCTCTCCGCCGACTGATGTCGCTTTTACTTACCGCAGACGTTTTCATTTCTCTTTCACCTCCCTGAGAGAAAAGTGACAGTGCTGAACACAGAGGTCACGGTTACGATCATCGAGCAAAGAATAATACCAGTCTTCCAAAAATAGGGTGAAAATTGTACGAATTAAGTATAATAATTTTTATTTATTTTTTATAATTATTTTGATTTTTTTGTTTATTTCATATTGTTGTTATTGTTTTTTTGTTAACTTAAACCTGTCCTTAGTGACCGGTAGTACATAGCTACTCACGGAAATATTGAGACTAGCTTAAGTTTGTTTACGTCTGCAAATTCCGCGTGTCAAACAAAACAAAAAGAAAATGTGGTCGAGTTTACGGGCTAACATTCATTTTGTTGAGACCATCGCTTTGATGAGAGAAAATGATTTGGGGCGTCGGGAAGAATCCCGGAAATCAGCAACTATCGATTATAAATGATTGACAAGTGTCTTCGGTACACACGTTTGTCTTCCAGTTGAAGATCGAGCTGGGGCCAAATATTTGTCCTGGCTTTTTCATCGGTGCCCCGTCTTTGATATCGCCCGTATGTGGTGGAAAAGGACGTTAAACTCCCAAACACCCACCCAGCTGAGGATGGGTGAGGTGGGTGTTTGGCAGTGTAACGTACCCTTCCGCCAGGTACGGGTGATGTCAAGGACAGGGCAACGAGAAAAAGGCCAGCACAAATACTTGGCCCCAGCCGGGATTCGAACTCACAAGCATGGACAGCCCAACACTAAAAGTTATCCCAGACCCCGCCTCCGATAGGGGTGGGGGGTTGGGGGGTGGGGGGGGGGGTAGGCGTTTGGGTTGGGGGGTCGGGGTCAGTCCGTGCAGACGACACACTGATACCAGACACATTCTCAAATAAAATCTGCACACGGTTTTGCTGGGTTCAGGCTTTTTGAATCAGTCTTCACGTGACGTGCAATGTGAACGGTCGCCTTCGACAACTGAATTCCTGGACCTGGTTTCTTGTGCCAAGTCAATGTCGCTATGTGATGGTCGGTCTGTAGCAGATTAGCTGCACAACACCTGAGCTCTCCGCCGATTAATGTCGCCTTCACTTGTCACTGACGTTTCATTTTTCTTCGACCTTTCGGAGAAAATGTGTGCTGTGGCAGCGCTAAACACAAAAAAGTCACGACCATTGATTGCTGAAACTGAGACGATTCCAGCCCTCCAGAAATAAAGTGAAAACAATACACCCCCCCCCCCCCCTTTTTTGGGGGGGAGGGGGGGGGATCTCGTCCTTTCTCTTTTATCCTAAACTGGGCGGTAATATACAGCTACTCGCGAAAGAAAAGCCATCTGTTGTTCGCTACGTCTGCAAATTTACTCGGTTATTATAGCAGCTCTCCGGTTAAAAAAAAAAAAAAAAAAAAAAAAGTGGCGGGCTAACACTCATTCTGAATGTAAGAAAACCTACTGTTCGAAACCTACCTGGATACTTGAAACAAATGTGCCAAACGAATGGACGGTAACAAGTACTTGGTAAAAATCTATCCGCCTTTGTGGGTGGTGATCTATAACAAATAGCGAACACAATCAAGCCGGCTTATGTGTCTCTACGCCTGCAAATTCCGAGCGTGAAAACAATCAAGTGGTCTTATTATAGAAGCTATCTATCTCCCAAAAGCTGGGAAAAAAAGCTACAGAAGTGTGATGGGGTATCTCAGTTACCGCCACCATTTTGATTGTAAAAACCTGTCTGAAACCTACCTGGGTTCTTGAAACAAAATCGTTTCTGTAGGCGGCGTGAAATGAACGGAAAATCATTAGTATTTGCCGGTTGGTAAATCACGATGAAGTGTCGAATCGTGTCGTGTCGTGTACTCTCTCTCTCTCTCGGGTGGTGGTTGTGGTGGGTGGGTGGGTGGCTGGGTGCGTGGGGAAGAGTGTAGGCCGGATAATGGTGGAGGGAAGAGGAAATTTGAAACCAGACAAAGACAAGACACAAAAACAATCCTTCTTGGTAAATCGCAAAAACGTGCGTGCGTGTGTCAGTGTCAGTGCGTCAGTGCGTGCGTGCGTGTGTGTCAGTGTGTGTGTGTGTGTGTGTGTACGCGTGCACACCAGTTTGTTCATGCGTGTGTGCGCGATGAAGGAGGAGGAAGATGTACAGAGCCTCGAGCGAAAGGACAACAGAAATTCGAACCCTACCAAAGACAAGAACCTAACAAAGAGTCTCAGGAGACTCAAGACCATGCAGCTAGGAGGCAAACGGATGCTGGAAAGAATCTTCCTCACGACTGGCACGATTGTGAGAAAGATTGAGAGAAAGATTCCAGGCAGTACTCAGGACCGCTACTGAGGAGACTTATGAATAGTTCGCACCTGAGCTTTACGGCTAACAGGTGCCGGTATGGATGAAAGAGAGGAGAGAGAGAGAGAGAGCCTCGGAGAGAGTGTGTGTGTGTGTGAGAGAGAGAGAGAGCCTCGGAGAGTGTGTGTGTGTGTGTGTGTGTGTGTGTGTGTGTGTGTGTGAGAGAGAGAGAGAGAGAGAGAACACTAAGTGTACAACCTGTGTACACCTGCTTGTTTTTGCGTTTCACGTCCATCGTCTGTGTGTACATGCAGACGGAACTACGCTTGTCTGTTACCTGTTCTGTGTTTTCCCCGCTGTTGATTCCTGCTTGAACGGGTGCCATAAGTACACCGACCTTCATTTTTATTTTCCGTTTTTGTTAACCTGATGTGCTGATCTGGATGTTGGCCAAACCTGAGTAGCGTTTGTGCCGTAAGCGTTCGTAATAAATTTCGATCGGTTCAACGGGATGCATGAAATTAACCGAAACATTTATTTGCGTACGGTGTGGAAAATTAAAAAGGCATTAGATCTAATTTTTTTTGCAAATGGCGAAACGGCCTCTTCCATTCGGTCAAACACGCAGCACTTAACATGCCAAACGTCCAATCAATTCACAGAAATTCATCCAAGAAACCATTTACCTATCCATCAAGTTTACTCGCTTCACGTCTTTCGATCTAAAAACACTCTCCACTTACTAACAAATCCATCGGTTCGTTCAGAAATCTTTACTAACGCCCCTGAATCGCCGCCACGATGACCCTGCCCATCACCGGAGTCACGAGCAGCAATGCACGTGCAACAACCGCTTCCCGATCCATCATAGCTAATGGCGTCTCACCCAAGCGGGATAAGCGGCCAGGCTGGACACACCACCGTAATGAGCCTCAGATTTAGGCGGCGCAAAGGGCGATAATTTCTGATTAGCTCCCTTCAGGTCCGCCAGGGGTCGCGTTTCACGCTTGACGCGTCGCAATGGCAACGACGCGCACGTACGTGGGTGCACATGCTGCATGACGAGTAATGGTCGAGGCGGCAGTAATGGGACGAGATGAGCATGAGAGAGAGAGGGGTCGACTTGTCCGGTCAGCCTGCGTATACATACGGTGCATGGCTTAATGCGCGCCCCTCAAAAGCCCCTAATGGAACGAGGCGAGTGAATTATAGGAAAAGCATCAACGTGAAGTTTTGGCAGGAGAAGGATGTTTGGCAGGTTCAAGGCTTTTGACGGCAACGTTCCCTCGTACGTGAACTGACGAGAAAAACGGCTGTCTGGGTTGTCCACGCTAAATCTGGGCCGAAAAGGTGGTCCAATACTGATGAGTCCCAGTACCTAGGTCGCTGTAGGGTGCCCTAGTAACACGATATAACGCGAAAAGCGACAAAAGGATAGTTCGATTTCGTACGGGAATGGGGACGAAGCAGCTTTGCCAGCAGCTTGATGTGAAACTGTTTATCTTTCGTCGCGTTTTGCCCACGATCGGCCGTGCTTGTGACAACCGTAGTTCTCTGCTTAGACAGAGGCTTCGAAACTGACCTCCTGACTTCTCAAAGCCTATGGACAAAGCGAAGCAAGCACCACAGTCAGAGATGCCGCCTTAAAATCTTACAAGTACGACACTTGCAGGGACACACACGCTACCACGAAGGTAGTCTGCGACTGGCATAGTACCCGCTGTTTTTAATCATTATTATTGACTTTTAAAAAAAAAAAAAAAAAAATCTTGTGTGCACTTGAAATCAATAGACAATGTGTATGTGTCTACGTGTGTTTGCAACATCTGTTCGCTGTTTGTTTGCTGTTGTTTTATTTGTGCATTAATCTGTCTGTTTTTCTTGTTTTACTCCTTATTTTGTTTGTTAGTTAATAGTAGTTTTTAGCAACGGCAGGTATGAAGACTACTTGACGTCAACTGCCTCTACCGTTGTAAAATAAAGTTTCATTGATTCTGTATCCGCGTCGCATGGGGGGGGATTTTAGATCTGTTGAATAACCGCCATTTGGTACTGGTCCACAGATTGACACATTACTACCGTCATAAGCTGTGAGGCCATGCTAGGTGACAGGGGGTCTACACGAGTCTTGCTTCCTCTCAGTTTCCTTTAGTTACCCTGGCTGGTAAATGTTTAGTTCGCTGTTGGTTTTACGATTCTACGGAGGGAAAACTGAAAAGCAGCCACCACAGCTCTAACCCAACCTCAACCGAGGGGAGCCGGGATAGCCGAAAGGTACAGCGTTGGACTCTCAGTGCTCTGGTCGTGAGTTCGAATCCCGTCAAAAACTTTTTTTACGGTCCTTTTTCTCGCTGCCCGGTCTTTGATATCATCCTTACGCGGTGGAAAAGGACGTTAAACTCCCAAGCACCCACCCACCGGCCTCAATCGAACTTACGACCCGAGCATTGACAGTGCAACAGTAGCTCTCTACCCCTCCCCCTCCCGCGGACGGACAATAGAACTGAACGGAAAGTTGAAGACACAATCGGAATAAGCAGCCTATATTCCGAGCAGGATTGCACGCGCACGTTTTCCGCGCACAAAGAAACCGGTTTACGGGCTCATGGAACGCACGTACGGTAAGAGAAATCTTGGCGACAACAGTCGTAAATATCCCGATGACTGAAAGAGCGGCGGTAGCACACGGGCCTGGGCATTCATTACGGGAGATCCGGCGTAGTGTTCGAACGGAGACACCTAGCTTGTGTACGGCAGTAGAAATGTCAAAAGGTCTGCTGGACCTTGCGGGAGGCCCCGTAACCAGGTTAAAACGCACTAACACACAGCTTTTCCTCCACTGTATGGGTTTTGTTCTTGTTGTTAAGTGAAATACCTCGATAGCACCCTCAGTGTTGTTGGTGTCGTTGTTACTTGAAAATACCTCTACAGAACCCTCAGTGTTGTTGTTGTCGTTGTTACTTGAAAATACCTCTACAGAACCCTCAGTGTTGTTGTCGTTGTTACTTGAAAATACCTCTACAGCGCCCTCACCGTTGCTGTTTTTAATTGAAAATACCTCTACAGAACCCTCAGTGTTGTCGTTGTTAGTTGAAAATACCTCTACAGCACCCTCAGTGATGTTTTTAATTGAAAATACCTCTACAGAACCATCTGTTGTTGTTGTTGTCGTCGTTGTTCATTGAAAATAGCTCTACAGCACCCTCAGTGTTGTGTTGTTGCTGCTGCTATTGTTGTCGTTGTTGCTTTTAATTGAAACAACAACAACTCTACAGCACCTTCAGTGTTGTTGTTGTTGTTGTTGTTGTTGTTAAGTGAACATAACTCTACAGCACCCTTAGTGTTGTTGTTGTTGTTGCTGCTGCTGCTGCCGCTATTGTTGATGTTGCTTTTAACTGAAAAAAAACACCTCTACCGCACCTTCAGTGTTGTTGTTAACTGAAAATAACTCTACAGCACCCTCAGTGTTGTTGCTGTTGTTGCTATTGTTAACTGAAAATAATACGCCAGCCTCAGTTTCCTCCCTATTCTAAAGCGATCCCTCTCGGGTCACTGTAAAAGCAACTCAGCGAAATCGAGAACCAGGTTGAAAACGCACTGACGCACCACTTTCTCTCAACCTCCTGAGTTGTTTTAAATTGAAAATACCCCTACTACACTATGATCCGGCGTCACAAGTCGTTGTAAAAGCAATTCAGCGAAACGGAAAACCAGGTTTTAAAAAAAAAAAAGGCAATAACACATCATTCCAGCCCCCCCCCCCCCCTCTCTCCCCCACTTTCTGAGTTTACCACCTGGCCACGGCACGCTACCTCGTGCTCTTACAGCGTGCGAAATTAGCCCACCTGTGGGGAGAGAAAGCAATGTGGGGATCAGTGGGAGATCCCTGGCTTTCGCTGTAGCGTCAAGGAGCATCAACCGGGCATCGATAACGTTTTAGTGATGTCAAAACAAACACGCCCCACTGACCCACCCAACAACACTTACAGCCGGAGCCAAGAGCTAATGTTATTGGTTATATGCTTATGGTCAAGATCGCGTAAAATGGAGCGAAATCCCCCTCTCGAATACTTCTGTTGGAGCTTAAAGGGCGCAGGGTATTTGGGGAAGATATGCCAGCTGCACGTGATTCAGTATGCAGTAGGCACTACTAATCCAAAAGCAAGGGCCCCACAGCAAATTGCCGTTTGCCTGGCAAATGCCCCTAAATTCCCGCGGCCTTTAACAAGATCGCACATTACTGGAAGAAACATCGCGAATCGTACTTCGGTCGAAATCAACAAACTCGTGTGGCGCATTTTCCATAATCCGGGGCACCTCCTTGTGAAGCTGTATAATATTATAAGTTACTATTACTAAATGTCATTATTACTCAGGGTTGCACATTTTCCACAGCTTCTATAGGACAAAGTGTCCTGGAAACAGCAAAGTGATAGGACACAGTGTCCTGGCCACTTAAAGGCAATAAAAATTTTAATAGGACAAATGTCCACTTGAGGTGGGAAAAATAGGACAATTGAAATTTTTATAGGTCAATGTCCTGGGACCGACTTGAATGTGCAACCCTGATTACTTGAAAACGCAATATAAAGTATACAAAAGGATTACAAACACTGGAAGAAATCTATAATAATACGCGGTGTAACACACACCCACACACGCACGCACGCACACACACACATACATACACGATCTTCTCGCTCGTACGATCCCCTAGCTGAACACCACTGACGCTGACGCTCTCTCTCACACACACACACATACACACACACACACACACACGATCTTCTCGCTCGTACGATCCCCTAGCTGAACACCACTGACGCTGACGCTCTCTCTCACACACACACACACACACACACACACACACACACACACACACACACACGCACCGGGGCACCTCATTGTGAAAACTCTATATCAGGGCTTAAAACAGCCCACGATTGAAGAGGAGGAAAAGTGTGTAGTATTAATTTTGGTGAATAAGTGGCAACGCCAGGAGCGCACGCTTGCAAAGCAATCACGTTAAGGGTTTGTTTTTTTGTTTGTTTGTTTTTTGTTTTTGTTTTTTGGAGGGGGGGAGTGGGGGGGGGGGTGGCCACAACTCGTTGCCGGCTCTAGTGGTGTTTCTCCCTGGTAATGGGTGGAATCCATGAAGGGTTCGGAAGTTGGGGCAATTTTTATTATGCATGATGATGGAGATGAGGATGATGGTAAGATGATGCTATGGAGGTCCGTGTGGTTTGGGACTGCGGGACAGGGCCGCATTCCACGCTTCCTGTCATAAATATCCCGGCATTAACCAGGCCTGGGAACTACGGCACCTGCGGTACCGGCCGTGTAATCATCCACATCATAAGACGTACGTGTCACACCAAGGGAAGCACCCCCAAAGTCGCACCCGTGAAGTGGGTGAATCTCGGCTGTGTGGCAACAGCCTCCCCATTGGGCCCATAGCACGCCCTCTCTGGGTAGGAGCCGACCTAGGTAGGAAAAATCCCGCTTGCCTCGGCTGGGACTCGAACCCGGGTCTCTCGGTCCATAGTCCGAAGTGCTAACCATTACACTACGGGGGCCGGTAACACGTTAAGTTTTTGCTGAGGGTGTTCGGAGGGATGCTCCCCTCGAATATTTGTTGTTTTTTTTCTAAAAAATTTGACTAAAAATCTGTGCGATTTTTTTTCATGATATTAAGTGCGTCAGATGAGGAAACGCCCTTTCAGGAAGAAATTTTTCAGAAATACACCAAAAATCTGTGCAATTTATTGCATTTTGGCATGACCCTAAGTGCTCCGGTTTATGGGGTGAGGAAAACTTTTAGACAAAGGTGGAAATCTGCCAAAACCCTGCTATATAACTCACCAGACGCAACAGTCTCCATCGGTGTAATAATAATAATAATAATGAATATTCTATAGGCGCTTTACCCAATTTCATGAATCGGCTCAAAGCGCCGCGAACTGGACCCAACACGCACGCTCAAGTGAATCACATGCATTCTCTCACACACTGAACATTAACACATTACTATCACGTGGTGCAAAGGGTCAGCTCAGCTATTTAAATTTCGGAATTTAGAATTGCATTCATTTTTTTAATTTTTGTGGGCTGAACATTTCCAAAGCAGAGGGGGAGGAAGCCGGAGTACCCGGAGAGAACCCCCGACGATCGGCCCGAATGAACGGTGCCACATACGAGAAGGAAAAATTCTTTGCCCCGAGTGGGACTCGAACCCCTGACCTCTCGCATTGGTGACAAGTCTCTTAACCACTAGACCACCGACCGCCCCGTGTACATTCGTCTGGGACTCTAGCAGACAACTTACCATCCACATTTCCGCATCACGATACCTCCTTCCTCGTCAGGCAGCTGCTCGACTCGTTATCAATCGATACAGACCGTCCGGCGGCTATCCTGTAGCGGGACACCCTCCAACCAGGACAATCACACGTTTAAACGCTGTAATTCGCACCAGCCGCCATTCAACGGACACGGTGGTCAAATATTGAGTCTGTCCACTGTTTGACCCCTTGTCCTTGCCCCCTCACCTACACTGTACATTCACGGCGAGCTGAAGGTAACCAGCTGCGGCTGGACCAATCACGAATGGATGAATGGAAGCGAGCGTGCCATAGAAACGAATGTTAAGACCATAAGCGCATTGTATATCGGCGGTGGACTGAAAGTGACCAGCTGGGGCTGGGCCAATCAGAGCGGAAGAACGGTCGGAAGCGTGGTGTATTAGATCGATATCGCGGCGGACAAAGCCGAGACGTACATCCCGCGCCAAATGTTAATAGAAGACTGACCAGCCAAGATACGTTAGTAAGTTAGTTAGGGCTTAACGCCGCGCAAGCAACAAAGGCTAATTCGCGGCAAAGCAAAGTCTGCTTCTGCAAGGTCGGTTACAACTGACACAATGGTAGGTTGGCTGTTTCACGGATCATAACCATTGGACGTGTCAGCTGTTCCACCATGCACACGTGAAACCAAAGACCGGGGCAACCAGACAACAGCCACTGTATATCAGATTCTAAGATTCGAACTCACAACCCGAACATTAAAGTCACGGTCCAACGCTCTGCCACTCGGCTGGGCTTTCCCGGTGTCAGTACTAAGCCAGATGTACTACCCGGCTTGTTTGACTCTCGGGTACTTCCAGCCTCAAGCAGCTGCTTAGACCCGGGACCCTTCAAGCTGGGGAGTATATCCCGCGTGTCAATTTACACCCGCGCCTCTTAAACGAATAAATACACAAACTAATAATGTCTGATAGCTGTTGCCAATACTTCTTCGACGACCGTAAGTTACACATGACGGATAAGCATTTGTACTCATTTGCACTGGTGCAAATGCAACAATTCCTGTACGTGTAAAAGTACCTTACCTCACAAATCAAGAAAGAGGCAACACAGAAGTCATCCTAGACACACGACACAACTCGGGACACACGTGCAAGAGAGACGGCGCCGGTCACCGCTCCGTTCTGACGTCTGTGAATGTCTTACGAGCATGAGACAACTTTCAGAACCACAACCATCCATTCACAGACGGGCACTCTCCATCTCCAACTCCGCCGCAGCGGCTTCTCAAGGGATAGGTAGGTATCTCGCATCATTAGCGTGGCGCAGTGCCAGCTGCGACTGGTTGTAAAGACTTGGCCATAACATGCCTGGCTGACCATGAAAGCCAGAACCAATCTGAACGGACAGGCTTGTAAAACAGCAAGTCTGGCTGAACAGCTCTGGGGGACAGTTCCTACATGGGCAGTTCTCACTGACCATCGGTAACAGACAACTTCACTCGGTATTGGAAAAACACAATACGTCCATGGCGTCATTTTATGGACAAAAAGGTGACTTCAAGATGAAAGAGACTACTGACGTGATGGTCTTTTTCCTCAAATGACGTCAATGGACGAACAACCTTATTATTGCCACGTTTCATTCATATTCATAATTATATTCTAGCCAAATTCGCCAAGACCAGCTCCACCAATCGGGACAAATCTTACTGGAGCCTGAAGTGAAGTATTCATCATAAAATTTGACCCTGCCAAGACACGGACTTTAGCATCTCAGCGTCCGCTGTGGCGGTTAGTGTTGGTGGTTTCGGCTGTTCGTCTTTTGCCTACCGCTTAACTGATTTTAACATGGGATCGGTAATGGGGGATGTTTAGGAGTTTAACGTCATTTTCCACCACGTGTGGGTGATATCAAAGGGGGGAGGGGGGGGGGGCAACGACCAGTACAAATATTTCGCCCAAGCCGGGATTCGTACTCACGACCTGAGCATTGGGAGTCCAACGCTCTACCATTCGGCTATCCCGGCTCCCCTCAACATGGGAGGTGGGAGGTGAGGCTTTACAAATACTGGTCATTCTGGATTTGAACCCGCGACCTTCTCGGTCATATTTCGCTCTATGAAAAGCGTAAACCTCTGATTCTGGTTACTCATAAACATCTACCAACCAAGAGCCTCCACCGGCCTTCATCCCCAAAACTGCGATCAGGACAGGGAAGCCAGGATGGTCGAATGGTACAGCGTTGGATTCGCAATGCTTGGGTCGTGAGTTCGAATCCCGGATGGGGCCAAATATTGGTTCTGGCCTCTTTCTCGTTGCCCCGTCTTTGGTATCACCCTTACGTCGTGAAAAAAAGGACGTTAAACTCCCAAACACCCACCAACCCGCGACCAGGACGGTGTTCCGGAGTTCTGCGACAACCAAAAAAGAACGCCCTACTGACACACCGCCGCGTCGGAGTTTGGATCCAGGGCTCCGGGGCTCGTCCTGCACTTTTTGATTACTCGTCTTCGACCAACGTCCCCGCCCGTCTCCGGGCCACAGCCACAGAAAGCGCCGGAGTTTGTCAGGACAACACGAGGTGAAAGTGAAGCCGTCGCAAAAAGTAGCCAATCTCGCCGTGTTTAGACGCGGCCAAGTCGCCGTGCGAAGATCAATGTGACAATAGAAAGCGCACGCCAACACGTGTTTGCCTGGGACCCAGGGCCTCAAATAGAAATGCCAGCAGTTTTTTTGTAGGAGGGGGAGGAACGGAGCACTTTCTGCTTCTGTCTTTGACTGAGTCTGGATGCCGTGGACGGATGGTGTGTGATTGGGAAGCACGATGATGGTTTCGGTGAATGGGCAAATTTGAACTTTCTGCCATTACACTCACGCCTCGCGGGCAATGGAAGGGACGGACTGGTTTAAACGGCCTAATTCCATCTTTGCTAAGCCAACTTACGTTTTGGAACAGTTTCGCTCGTGAGTGCGCCTGTACGCTCGAAACACGCCATGTTGATAATTAGTACAGCTCTGTAATGCGATACAATTTTTGTTTACATTTTGCGCGAGCAGTCAAACATTCAAATTTTATGACTGTTGTTACGCTACTGAAGCGCTCAGTGTGGCCGACGCGTTACCGAGTACGCTTCCAATGGCTCAGTGTCAGCATTAAAGACCCTCTCAGTCACTGTGCAGGAATCTAAGTGGTGTGGTAATAGAAACGATGAAAACAGCTCGGACTTTCTGTGGGCATAAAAATGGTAACATTAGCCTTGTCTCTTTACGAATTTCAGGGGGAGCCGGGGTGGTCGAATGGTAGAGCGTTGGACTTCTATTCTAATGCTCGGGTCGTGAGTTCGATCCCAGCTGGGGCCAAATATTTGTGCTGGCGTTTTCATCGTTGCCCCGTCTTTGATATCACCCTATGTGGTGGAAAAGGACGTTAAACCCCCAAACACCCACCCCACCCACCCTTAAGAATTTCAGACCGTATAGCGAAAGCAGAAAGAAACTGATCCAGGCCATGATATGATTAGTATCCAACGGAAACAGGAACAGTTTTTCTTCTTCTTCTTCTTCTTCTCCAGTGTTCCTTACAGTTTTCAAAACGAAGGGTCACTCTGACCCTCTCTGGCAAACTCAGAGGGTGATTTTGAAATACCAAACGTTCCCAGGTACTGGCAGCACCAACTGTTTTTACAAGATCGTCGAAGACTGCACGTGCTTTATGGAATCGGGAAAACCCAGGACCAGGGCACATAATTCTCTGTTGCTGCCACTTCCAGTGATCGTCGGAGGTGTGTTGTTTTATTTGAGGTTTTCAAGTCGTGAAAATCATGCGTCACAACGACGCACAGCCTCAAGATCTCTGCATCAGATTCTGAAATATCTGCGTCAACGACGCAGACATGTGCGTGCTAAGGAACACTGTTCTCCATTTGCAAAATCAAAATAAATATTATTATTGTTTATTTATTTTTTTTGGAAAATATAATTCAGTCATCCAAATATCCATTTTACACTCTTTAGGAGCACCGCTACATGTCGCCGTTTTCGATGATGCGGCTGAGGCCACTTGCAAAGGGATGCAATTGCCAAAGTGCTTGGCAAAAGGCTTGCCAGACTGGGGGCATCGTTACACGTTACCATTTTGCTGTGCTACACACGTTTGCAAACTGTTTCCAACAGTCACACAGAACTGTTTTCGTTGGTCTCTCAATGCTCGGGTCGTGAGTTCGAATCCCGGCTACGGCCAAAATATTAGCTTCTAGCCTTTTTCTCGCTGCTCCGTCTTTGAGATCACCCTTACGCGGTGGAAAAGGACGTTAAATTCCCAAATACCCACCCACTCTGTTGATGGCGTTCACTGACGTCGCAAGGAGAATGGACTCAGTAGCCTCGAATGTCGCTGGCTGTGTATCTGACTGTCTCTGTCGGTATAGCGGGAGTCCTGACAAGCTCAAGCGAGTACGTTGCTACCCCGTTGCAATTCGCCTGCAACCTTTTCAACTCGACAATCGCAGAGTGTGGTCGTGCTCTTAGAAGCATTTAACAACACACGCGCACGAAAAGAAGGGGTGTCATCAACGCCACGCTGCTACCCCCCCCCCCCCCCCCCCCCTCCCCCCCAAGGAAAAAAAAAAAAACACGGGCGAAAAAAATGGGTTTCGATGGGCTATCATAACCATGCCCCACACCAAACGTTCTCTGTCCCGTAAATATCAGCGCAGCACATGCTTCCAGTTCAGACCCCGGCCACCAAATCACCGGCCGATTGGAAAGGGAGGGAACCGTGTCCGGCAAAGGGACATAAATTCCTGCGACCCCCCTGTTTAACAACTTTCCTATTGATCGAGACCCGGCACTGAGCCCGCTGTAACGGCATGAAGGGGACCAGTAGCAGACAAGGCTGTAGTGCTCAGGCAGGGGGAATACAAATATGGATTGGGACTTCACTTTTCGTTGGGAGGTCTTGTAAATGAAAATGAGAAGTTTCCATAATTATGCCACCCCCCCCCCCCCTTTTTTTTTTTGAGAGAGAGAGAGAGAGAGAGATGGGGGAGGGAAAAGGCAAGTTCGACATCAGCACTTGCTGGTACGCTGACAATATCTCCATGCGGACTGACCAACACACACACACACACACACACACACACCACACACACACACACACACAGAGAGAGAGAGAGAGGAGACGACGAGAGAGAGATCGGAGATCGGAGAGAGAGAGAGCGAGACACAACACCCAGATGTGCCAGTATAAAGTAGAACATGTAAATGAAATATTTGCACACAGTATCCACTTGCAAAGAGACTGATCCACACAACCAACCAAACTCTTAACTCTTAAGAGCCCGAGCACTTACATGATAAGAATGGTTAAAAAGAACAAGCCACTGCCACACCAGTAGGAGCCACTTCAAGCCACTAGTACGCAAGGCGTGGGCCTTCCACACTAGGCCCGAGACCCCTGCAGATTGCGTGCGAAATAGTGGCTTGAAGTGGCGTCTAGTGATCCGAAGATTTCCAATAAAATTGAGATTTTTGCATGGACTTTTAAGAATTAAGTTCCGCACCCACCTTAACTGTCCATTTGTCTCCCCAGCCCCCCCCCCCCCCCCCCCCCCCCCCCCCCCCCCCCCCCCCCCCCCCCCCACACACACACACCATACACACCCCTCTGGACTCGCCTCCGTACTTGTCAACTTGGTTTCTGTCACAGACTCCAGCCCATCCCCTTTCCTCACCCGACCTCACGCACAGAACAGGTATCCGGGAACGATCGGCTGCAGGCGTCAGCTGACCAGGTTTAATTGGAATTCTCTCTCCACAGTTTTTCCCCCTCTGTAATACAGAATCGGTGTCGTAGTTAGTGTATTCTCGTCTGAAACAATTTCAGCCTCATTTACAGAAAGCACAACACTTTCGAATCAGGATCAAGTTTGATGCAAAAGGGCGAAACAAAAATAACAGGAGCCCTATCCTTAGTGTAAGAAGAGGCCAGACGCCCACGAGGAAACGTCACAGAATTCAACAACAAGCAACAACAACAACAACGAAACTGCGATGGTTCCCCCCCCCCCCTCCTGTCCATAACATGAGGATGGGGACGGGTATACTATAGGAGGTGTCTGTTTTGCTCTGACATCACACCCACACGAGAGAGAACTAACGAGAGAGAGAGAGAGAGAGACGAGAGAGAGAGAGAGAGAGGATGTTTTCGGTCGATGTGCGTATGTAACTATTGTTCTCCGGCGGGTCAGTGTCACATCAGTCAGCAAACTGACATCTCAGTCATACGTCAAACTCTCAATTGTTAACCGGCTGGGAAAACCCAACCCCCCCCCCCCCCCCCCCACACACACACACCCCCTCACACACGTAAACCTTCTCGTTCAAAAACGCCCCCAACACATTTACCCAAGTACGTTTGGCATTCGAAAAAAGTAGAGATTATTTGGAGACTTTGTTGTAGGTTGGTTTGGCTTGGGGTCCGAGTCAGTTTAACGCCTCTTCCCACCACATCAGCGTGATACCAAACGACAGGGTGGAAGCCAGAACAAATGTTTAGCTCCCAGCCGGCATTCGAACTCACGACCCTAGCATTGTTAGTCCAGGGCCCGTATGTAGAAGTCCAGGTTAGGGCTTTTAGCCCCGGGCTAGAGTCTATCCTCGAACTAAACTAGCCCTAGGGTTAAATTTTGTGGGTTTTTGTTTTTGTTTTTTGTTGTTGTTGTTTGTTTTTTTTAGATCAAGAAGCGGGCCCATCCAGCAAGGTGCCTAAGCCGTTATCGAAGGATTTTTTTTCTTACTTTCTTCGCTTCATTTTTTATTTAATTTAGCGTTTGGGTTTCTTTTGTCCTAGTCTGGGTTAGGCCCGTAGCCGTGGGTTGAATTAACCTCGACTTTTACATACGGGCCCAGCGCTCTATCAGCTGGGCTATTCCGGCTCCCGATTCTTGGAAGAAATGACACAAATAAAAGTTACAAACACCAATACTTATACGGGCTGATTCCATCTTTGCTAGATAAGCTTATGTTTTGGAACAGTGTCACTCGCGAGTGCGCCTGTACGCTGGAAATACTCTATCTTGATGATTAGTACAGCTCTTAACGCGATACAATATAGATGTTTACACTTTGCGCGAGCGGCCCGTCATGCATATTGTACGACTGTAGTCGACAATCTCCCTCACCGTATTAACCGCGTCAGTGAGTACGCATCTTTTGGCTCAATGCCAGCATTACAGACGCTGTCACTGTGCAGGTGTCTGAAAGGTGTGATGATGGCTACCACCCCCACCCTCCCCCACCTCCAGCTCAGAACGATTTGAAGGCATAAAAGTAAAAAAAACTAGAAAGGCAAAAGCCTCCATGGCTCCCTTGTGACAAGGGTCAAGGTCATTCACAAGTGTATGTTGTAAAGCTCTTATCACTATCTATCATCATGGCAAGTAAAGTGTCTCTGGCGTTCCGAGTTCCTGGCAATATTACAATTTTCCCCCAAACAGTTTGTATGGCCTTGACCTTGGGTCAAGGTCATTAAAATGAGATCACATCAATGTCTATTATTATGCCAAGTTTGACGCCTCTAGTATTTGTAGTTCCTCTGAAAACGGTAATGTTAAAATTCACAAGAGACAGCTTTAATGACCTTGACCTTCAGTCAAGGTCATTCAAAAAGGTAGGTCTCATTGCGGTCTATCATCATGCCTTGTTTGGTGCCTCAACTGTTTGTTGTTTCAGAGAAAATGCCAAGGTTAAAGCTTCCTAAAAACAGCCTGCATGGCCTTGACCTTGACTAAAAGTCATTGACCACAGGAATGTCAGTGAAGGTGTTGCCAATATCTATCATTACGCAAAGTTTGATGCTTCTGGTTCTTCTAGATTCCGAAAAAATGCAAATGTAAAAATTTCCAGACTGCTTTAATGACCTTGACCTTGGGTCAAGGTCATTTAAAATGGTTTGTGTGCATAGGTCTTTTCACTGTCTATCAGCATGCCAAGTTTGGCGCCTCTGCTATTTGTTATTTCTGAGAAAATGCCAATGTTAAGGTTTCACAAAAATAGCTTGTATGGCCTTGACCTTGACACAAGGCCATTGAATACATGTCTATCTGTAAAGTTCTTATCAATGTCTATCATCATGCAAAGTTTCAAACCTCTGGTCTTTGTAGATTCTGTGAAAATGCCAGCGTAAACTTTTCAAACAGACAGCGTTAGTGACCTTGACCTTGAGTCAAGGTCATTCAAAATGATATGTTTTGAAAGGTCTTGTGGTTGTCTATCAGCATGCCAAGTTTGGTGTCTCTGCTCTTTGTAGTTTCTGAGAAACGACAACGTTAAAGTTTTCTGCACACACACACACACACACACACACACACACACACACACACACACACACACACACACACACACACACACACACACACCACACACACACACCACACACACAGACAGACGACGGAGGGTTATTACATAGACTCCCATTGTTACACAAGGGAGCCAAAAACAACAACACAAAAAAAAAAAAACACTGAAACTAAACAGACTACTTGTGATGCGAAACGACATTCATGGAAATCATGTAGTGGCACGCATGCACTTGAACGTTCCCATCAACACATACAACGTAACATTTCAAGTACCAATATGACGTCTGGAACATTTTGTATACTGAAACTAAATACGCTGGCTACAATGCGAAACGACACTTGTCAAAATCACTACAGTGGCATGTATGCACTTGAACGTTCCCCATCAACACAACGTAACATTACAAATAACATGTTCGATTTGACCTCTGAAACTTTTTCAGTAAATACTCCGGAACTGGATACATCAGCTGACACGCGACACGGCACTTGTACAAATCACTATAGGGCCATGCATGCACTTACACTTTCCCAACAACACACACAACGCAACAGAAATACCCTCGGGCCAAGAGCCGACGATCTAGAGGGTGACATCGCCCTCTTGTGGAAATTGTACAACATAAAAAGTGACAGCAATGGGACTGAAGGAGAAACAAATGATGTGGGGGTATAAGCGGGCGTGATTTTTTTTTCTTTTTTTTTTTGGGGGGGGGGGGGGGGGGGTGGGGGGAGGGGGGTGTCTGCAGGAGTGGAGACGCGAGGAATAAAAAAGGAAAGGTGGTGAGGTACTGACAGGTAGTAACGGACAGGTGAAAACCGTCACAATTCCCTTGCTGTATGAGCCGCGTGTTTTTGGAGGATGGAGCTGACGGGAAACGCGCCCTCTGCTCTACTGAGACTTGAACCGTTTGGCTGAGAATAGTCTAGCCCAGAAGGGTATCTTCGTGGATTCGTACCACAAACTAGATACAATGCCACATGTCGAAGCAACCCTAACGTGTGAACATGATGTACGATAAAAAAATCAGGCTGGGGAACTGCTAAGGAAAACAATGACTAAAATCTACGCTGCGGTACAAGGGGCACCGCCCTGCGCCTGAGGGACCACGGGGGCGACGCAATAACTATGTTAGCTTATTTAGAGACATTTAGTAGCCTCCTCCTGGCATCAAAAGGTAAAACAGTGCCTTGGTACTGACATGCAAGTCATCAAAAAAGAAGCTGGACTGTCCCATTCCCCTGTGGCATTTCATGTCTCGTGACACATGACTGTGCGCGCGATCTTTTGCCACCTTCGTTGTCTCTGGCTGAAACTAAGTTTTGTTGTTTGTTTGTTATTCGCTTAAGGGATAGGATATTTGGATGAAAACTGCCCAATGGCGAAGTATTCCTCAGCCTTAAAAACATATAAGCACCCCCCCCCCTCCGCCCCTCCCTCGTTTTACTTGTATTAATAATATCTAGTAATGTTTTGTTTGCTTTTTATGAAGTAGTTGCAGCAAATGCAAATTCGTAGCAAATGCAAATTCGAAAATTGACCTTTGTCTTAAAACTTCTACCGTTTAGACACAAAGATTGATTCATTCTCTCTCTCTCTCTCTCTCTCTCTCTCACACACACACACACACACACACACACACACACACACACACACAC